>AYEL01059388.1:0-36028 GCA_000484575.1 Olivierus martensii | reverse complement strand
ATTTAATTTTGAATTTTTTAGTTAATGCTGCATTAAATAATAACTAAAAAGTAAGAGTTTTTGTTTAATTTTAATTTTTCAGTTAACGCTTTGTATTAAATAAGCAAGAGTAATCTTTGTTTAATTTTAGTTTTATTTATTTAATGATTTGTATTAAGTAATAAAAAAGTAAAAGTTTTTTGTTCAGTATTAATTTTTTTAGTTAATGCTTTGTATTAAATAATAATAATAAAAAAAGTGGGACCTTGAAGGTTTGTAGATGATGATCTCACCACAGCAATGTTGTGCCCAACTCAAACCTTTAAATTGCATATACTGTACTTGAAGTTTTGAGTCTCACAGCTGCGAAACTGCATTTGGGCTGATGTTTCATAGTAATGGTCATATTAAAAAACTGATAACGATGGAGCCGGAGCTGGAGCCACAGCTGAAATATACTGTAGCTCCAGAGCCAGAGCCAGAGCCTAACCTATTTCAAGCCAGCTCCCCAGCCCTGGTTCCTAGGACAGCTGTGACGTTTTGCAACATAGAGAAAAAATTATTGGTTGTTAGAGTGTCTGCTGAAGCAATGAAGATTTCTGACAAGAATAAATCTTTTATCAGAGCAGAGATGGAGAAGCTGTTCTTACCTGGATTAGAGAAAGACAGATGAAGGGAGATAACTCAGGCAATGATCTGTGAGAAGACTAGGTTAATTTTTGAAGAATTGCAGAAGAAAACTGCAAAATGTAGCTCAGATCAAACTGAGGAATTTAATGCAAATTGAGGCTGATTTTGCAGATTCAAAGGTAGAATAGGATAAACAAGACTTCATTCCAACATTCAATGGCTAATAAATTGTCTATATTGTGTATAAAATAATATATTTTGTAATTTAGGGTGTTATACAATAGTAAAATACATATAGTAAAAAAATATAGTATATCTCTCTCACCTCCCTGTTAGGGGAAGTAGGATGGAGTCTGACAACGAATTAATCTATTTTACATATTTCTTATATGGAAAATATTGTCCCGCAGTTCAACACTAGTTCGCCAATGGATTAGTTTTGAATTGCGGAGTACCATTGTACCATATTTAATAGCTTGGGAAACAATAAGGAACAGTATAGTGCAAAGCAAAACAAGGGTGTGTATGTAGTATCTATGTATAATAAATATTTATGAAAAAAAAATACATCAATGTTACAAAAAAAATTTAGCAGACAGATCAGCTGAGCACAATTGTAATATATAAAATAGAAAAATAGATAAATTCTTTAGGTAGTTGAGCCTATGAATATGACATTTAGTAGAGCGTCAGTTATCCGAACATCGATTAACCAAAACGTTGTTTATCCGAACGCAATTTTCAGTTGTGATACATAACAGGTCTCTGCCAATACTCCCATCCTACAATGTGTAGTGTGGGAGAATCTGAGGTTCTGTTATGTGTGCTGACTGTATGCAGAAACAATCAACAATTAAACTACTGTATATATATCTAATTAATAATAATAATAATAATAATAATAATAATAATAATAATAATAATAATAATGCAACATAGTAAGAAAGTTTCTCAGCACTGACACAGACAGTTAGCTACTTGTGATGTTTAATTGTGAGTTGTGTCTTGACTTGAGTCCAACAAAAAATAATTAGAAAACAAATGAGACAGAATAACTTATGTAAACAATAAAATCATATGTATTTGAAATTTGTTTTGTGTTTTTTTTTTCTTATTTTTCTAATCAGATCGATTATCCCAAAAAATTGTTTATTCGAACTACCCTTGGTCCCAATTAATTCAGATAATTGACGCTCTACTATAAGTATAAAAAGGGATAGCGCTAAGCTGATAAAACTATGAATTTCATTAGAGAAGTACAGGATTTTCAGCAAGAATCTTTATAAATATTAGAACAGTTGAATTAAAATATGATGAAGCAACAATCTAAAGCTATTTTGAAAGCATGAATTAATAGTGCCAAAAAAAGAAATGTAATTTTAAAGGAACAATCTTATTCCTTAATTTTATAAATATTTTAATTTTTAATATAATTAGTTGTAATAACTTTCCAAGTTAAAAATCTGCTTGCTGAAAGATTCCAAATGGAATATTTTGAATTTAAAATAAAGAATAAATGTTTTGATTTTTACATATTTTTAGTACTATCATCTCACAAACCCATGATAAAGTAATACGACGCAACTCTCAAGCATTCCTGAAAAATGGGGTCTAAAGTTTTCTATGTTCATTATATACCAATTAATATAAACATTTGATCACAAGCTGTGACAGCACGATGTGTTTGGCTTCCAATTACTGATTGGGAAAGATGTGGGTTTGAATATGGTCTTTTTTTTAAATTTTTTTTTATTAAAACTGAAATGGATTATTGTACAATGTATTTTTATTAACGAGAAATTACTATTTTATAATTATTTAATTTTTTTGCTATGCTTTTTAAACATTTCTGTCACAAATATTAAATACATGTATAAAAGGAATATAATTTATAAATAAACTTTTTACACAAAATATTTATTTTAATAAACAAATAGATTCATCATTGGGATCCTGCTTGATCTCTGTGGCCAATGTGCATCTATTCAGGTGATACTCATCACAAAAGCATCTAAACAGAATATTGTTTTACAATGTACTTATTTTATGAACCCTACATTTCTGCAAGCATATGGTGTTTTCATTATTGAGGTAGGGAAACATATTTCATAATTGACACTTTTCAAACTGCTTTGTTATTACTTCGAAATTAATAACCAAAAGTAAGCATTAAACAGCAGGTGTAAAATGAACAAAATAAATCTTTAATGCTAAAGTTTTCAATGCATTCGCATCATCTTCAAGCATAGTAATAATTAAATAAACAATACAAAATTTTTAAATAAAGAGAATATGAGGTTCTAAGAACGATGCAAGTTACTATGGGAACGGAGAAACGATAAACAAATACATAAATTAATTAAGGAGTACAAAATATAATTAAATAACATAATAAATACAATTAAATATAAAATTATACTAAAAATAAAAATGAACAAATCAATAATGTATTCTTATAAAATATAAGTTCATTTTTGGACCATATAGGGGTCAACAAAGATTTTTAAAGCAAATTATGCTAGGTTAAATCAACACAGTGACCATGTTGTTTTTAATAGGCCGTATTTCCCTATCGAAAGGATTAAGTCGGATCTTCTAATACGACTTTGCTTCAAACAACTGTTTTAGCTAGGAGGTACTTCCAAGAGGCTGGTAATTCTCGCGCTGGTTGTTTAACGTTCACTAGATTCTCTTTACTTTCGCTAGTGTATATCTCCAAATCATCAACCAAGATTGCATGTTCGTCTTTTATCAAAGTTTTTATTATTTCCGCCTTATCCTAATCTATCTGTATGTTATACTCCAATGCACGCACTGCAAGGGCTGTGGTCGTTCGTCCATTATATACATCCCTTCTATGCTCACTTAGTCTTTTTTTCAGGGTTCTAGTGGTTACCCTGATGTATACTTCGTCCATTTCTGTGTCATCACTTCTAAGTAGTATCTTATAGACACTTAATTTTTGTCTGTGCGCTATCTTATCTTTCTCATTCCTTAAAAATTTATTTAAAAATTTTGTACTGGATTGTTTATTTAATTATTTCTATGCTTGAAGATGATGCGAATGCATCAAAAACGTTAGCATTAAAGATTTATTTTGTTTGTTTTTACACTTACTGTTTAGTGCTTACTTTTGGTAATTAGAAACATATTTCATTGACATTTAAAAATAAAGGTTGCTCTTCAATCATCATTGACACAAATCATGCATACAGAACCATCAGTTTAAATATAGGGGCATATAATTGGTGTAGTAACAATGAATGCTCATTAATAAATGTGCACATTGTAAAACAATATTCTATTTTGGATGCTTTTATGATGATTATCACCCAAATAATTGAACATCCGCCATAGAGATTAAGGAGGATCTTGACCACATATAATAATATAATCTGTATTTGACCAACTTTTTAACTCTTTTAAAGCACTACTAAGCAGTCCAATATAGTTTAAGGTTATTTATTGGTCTGTTTAGTAGTGCTTTAAAACAGTTAAAAAGTTGGTCAAACACTGAAGAAAGCAGTCAGAATTTTTATAGTTTTATAATCTGTATTTGTTTATTAAAATAAATACTTTGAGTAATAAAAGTTTATTTGTTAATTATATTCCTTTTATATGTGTATTTAATATTTGTGATAGAAATGTTTAGAGGGCATAGCAAAAAAATTAAATAATTACAAAATAATAACTTTTCATTAATAAAAATACATTATACAATAATCCATTTCAGTTTATATAAAAAAAAATTTTTTTTTAAAAGACCAGATTTGAACCCACACCCTTCCAATCAGTAATTGAAAGCTGAATGCACTGTGCTGTCATAGCACTTGATCAGATGCTTATGTTAATTGGTATATAAATAACATAGATCACTTTAGACCGCTTTTTTGGGAATGTTAGAAAATTGTGTCATATTACTTTACCATGGGTTTGTAGGAAGGTATTACTACAAAATATGTAAAAATTGACAAAATCAGAGGAGGCCATGGTTGGCACTCCCATTATTAGATGTTTTCTATTTTTTTGTTCTTTATCAACAATACTAGGTAGAATTCTGACTTGTTTAATTTTCCTTTGGCAGTTTTGATTGGATAAGCATTTTAATAAAACCAAATAATTTAACAAGCACTTAAAACAGAAGTAATAGAATATCTTCTTAATAACAGAGTAACTAATAACTAACACTGTTAGTAATGGAAAGAATGTAGCATCATTTTACAATTTTTATTTCAACATGCGTGTCATGGAAAAATTTTCTGAGTTTAGTAAATACGATACTATTTATTAATTTAAGAAGTCTCTTGAGAGTCCAGTTTAAAAATACTTTTAAAGACTGAAGTTCTACTTTATTTATAAAAAAAGTTCGAACTTTGGTTGTCTTTTTACTTGAGAGACTAATTTGAACTTTTTGAATTGAGTTTTCTTGAGCCAGTAATTCTATATCTTTAATGTACACTTGTTTAGTATATTTCATTATAACCTTAGTCATTTTTACTACTAACCTCACTGTAACATATGATGCTTCACAATAATATATTAACTTCAAATCTAAAATTTCCATCATTCCTAAACTGACATAATGCAGTGTGATCTGAAATGGTTATACAGTATAATATCGTGATAAAAACAAAATTATTGTTCTATAATTTCATTTTTATCATAATAAAGAATTTGTTTTTTAATACATAAAATTATAAGTAATCATTACATTTTCTTAATTCATATTATGATTGATGTCCAAAAAATTTTTCATTGTCTAGTTTGAAGAAACAAATCATTGCTATGTTGATTGGAAATTGGGATAATAGTCAGGATTTTTGCAATGGACAATGTTCACTTTGTACACGTGCTACCTTGTAGTGATAAAACAAACACAATTCCATGACTGGAATTGCATAACAATGTGAGTTATACTGATTGCTTAGTACTGTTATTCAAAACTTATAATTGAAATATTCATGTTGAGACAACTTGCTATTTTTTTCCAAAAGATGATGCTATTAGGAAGCAATGGATTATAAAAGTTTGTCATCATGTTAGCAAACATTTCCAAATTACAAGGAATATGAGTTTGTTTAGCTCATTTTGTGGAAAACGAATTCAGGCTTTTGCTTCATTCAAAATGACATTATTTGAAGCCAGTTACTATTCCTTCTGTTTTTCCATAGATCTCAAACAAAAAAGTATTATAAAAACAAATGAGAATAATTATGCATTTTAATGAAATAAATAAATAAATATTTTATATGTGGAATAAATGTAATAGTAATTAATTCAAAATTAAATTCTATGAAAAAATTTCATGAAAATAAAATTACTTTAATAATTAATTATCATAAATTCTAAATATTATATAAATTAAAAAAAATATTTATTCAGCAGGACATTCATAATATGAATCTGTAATTTTCATTTTCTTCAGAATAACAACAACAAAATAATATCCAGTTGTTTGGCTTGCTTGAACTTTGCTTTTTAACCTGTTCATGGCAGTTGCCAAGAATAGACAGCAAAACCTAATTGACGACATCAGATGGTTGATGTGTATATATGGCATGAGTTTGGAATAGTCTGTCATGGTTTTTATAAATTATTTTGTGCTAATCTAAAAAACTTTTTCAAAATGTAATTACTTCATATTTTAGATTATACTTTATATTTATTATCATCAAATATCAATTAATAAAAATTTTTCCATTTTATTCTTATTTTTTAAATGACTGTGTTGTGCTAGCTAAGAATTCTGGCCAATTCCTTCTCAGAAAATTTCTGTTCTACATACTAAGCTCATTACTGTTTCTTATTGGTAGAAAAAGAATATTCTGAACTAATAAAGGTGTAAAAAATCTAAGATTATAACTTCCAATATTACTAGCACTACAGCAGGAAAATAAAATATATACACAAAAATGTAAATAAATTAAGAATTAATCAAAAGGAAGAAGTGCTGTCGATTTATTTTAAAATCATCATCAACTACCATTAACAGAGTAAGCAAACTAAGATTATAGCTATTTTTGTGGGAAGAGAGTCATTCTTACACTTTAGAAGTTATTTCTTGAGAAAACATCAAATATTATTGCAAAATAAAACAAAAAACTATTCAAATGTGAATTAAATATATAACTTAATGTATACTATGCTTAAAAATGATATCCATTATAAATTTAGCATTTTATAAGAGAATATGCAGCAATAATTTTGCGAAGAAAATTTGCATAATGTTACTACTTTACTAAATAAACAATTTTATATTGAAATATGGAAGAAATACATCATTCATGGCTTATTTTATTCAGGAATGATACTGCTATCAGAGAGAAGTAATAATTTGAGTTGGATGCTAAAAAATCGCAAAAAATAGTATAAAATTTTGGCATAATAATACATGCAATGAAAGACTTCTTTAGCGTGGCAGTGGGAATATGCAAAGTTCTTCTCTCACATCCAAAAAATTCTGTTGCAAAATATATGATTCAATTTTGTTTCCTTTAAAATAAATTTACCATTTCACGTTCAGCAATAATTTCACGTGCCATTTCACGTGCAGCAATAATTTTGCGAAGAAAATTTGCATAATGTTACTACTTTACTAAATAAACAATTTTATATTGAAATATGGAAGAAATACATCATTCATGGCTTATTTTATTCAGGAATGATACTGCTATCAGAGAGAAGTAATAATTTGAGTTGGATGCTAAAAAATCGCAAAAAATAGTATAAAATTTTGGCATAATAATACATGCAATGAAAGACTTCTTTAGCGTGGCAGTGGGAATATGCAAAGTTCTTCTCTCACATCCAAAAAATAAAAAATAAAAATTCTGATATTAAAGAATTTTTTTAAAAATCTGAAAAAATTAGAATTTTCCTAAATTGCTAGATCTTTCCTTATGAACTCATAAAATTTTACAATGCATCAAAAAAAGCAAGGGGAAAAACATTTTTTCCCCTCGGCTCTTTTTGATGCATTGTAAAATTGTTTTACAAGTAATAGATGCATTGTAAAATGCTTTTTGATGCATTGTAAAAGTGGGGATCTTGTGAATTGAAACTTCACACTTCCCCCTGCTAAAAAAAAAAACGTTTTTTTTTATAATTAATCATTTCTAAAAATAGTTTATTGATTCACGGCTCTGTAGTCGCCAGTTTCGTGGCACTTTGCCACTTGTGTAAACAAACAATTAAATTTTTAATCATATTTGCAAAGAAAAACTTTTGATAAATTTCTTCATTTTTAGATATTTCAATAAATTCTTCAATTAATTTTATATTTTATTTAAGACTTAAGTTTTAAATAATGATAAAGTTGTTCCTATCTTCTTATTTTATATATGAGTCGTTCACTTGCCAAATCGTTAACTCTACAAAACGAAAAATAGAGAAAAATGATAAAATACTTCCGATCTAACTCCACAAAACAAAAAGTAGAGAAAAATGATAAAATAATATACTCCACAAAACAAAAAGTAGAGAAAAATGATAAAATAATATAAATTACTTTTTAAAATTCCCTTCAAAATATAAATTCAAATAAACATTGTAGAATTATTATTACAGGTGTAGCTTTTATCTAATGACATGTAAAATGCATAAGATAGTATATCCTTGGAGTAATCGTTATTTTTATTACAATTTTTGTGTGACTGATGGAGTTAATCTGTTTGTCAAGTGAAAATAAAAAATAATAATAATTCAAATAATAATAAAAGTCGAATCCATCTAGACACTGGACGGCAATGGTTTTTATGCTGCGGTATGACATCCAAACCGTGCTGCTTTCGTCACGCACATATTTTCCACAGGTTCCGTGCATAGTCATTGAGTTATGATCGCAGTAGTCTTCATATGGTCTGCCTTATTTTTGTATTTAATCATCTTTTACTTTGTTTAATATAATAAGTTATTTATCTTACAAAGGTAATTATTTATTAATATCCATATATAACAGTAACAGATTGTTTTAATTTTTTATAACAACATGAACAGCTATATACTATTGTATTAAAAAATTACTTAACTAAATTCTTATTCGTAAAAGCTAAAGCTACTAAACACTGCTTAACTTTCAAACTTACAGTTCACCAAAAAGCACAAAATAGCAGTACGATTAACCAATACTTTATTATACAAACAAAAACACTTTCGGTACACAAAGTACCATCATCAGTTGCATCAAGATATTCGGAACATGAAGATTACAAGATAACTAAACACTGCTTAACTTTCAAACTTACAGTTCACCAAAGAGCACAAAATAGCAGTAAAATTAACCAACACTTTATTATATAAACAAAAACGTTTTCGGTACACAAGGTACCATCATCAGTTGCATCAAGATATCCGGAACATTAAGATTACAAGTTATTCTAGAATAGAACATAAAATAGAACAGAGTTTCAAAAAATTGACATTCAAATAAGCATAACAAAATTTAAAATTAATATTATCACATAAAATATTTTTCAAACTGGAATACTAGGTTTTACTAATCACCTGTTGGGAGGAGGGAACATTAATAAGGGTTAAACATTCTTTTTAACAGCATATCTCCATGCTGTACTCAGCCCGTCAGCTTGCCTGATATTAATGACTTTATATTTTCATTATTCTTTAGTATTTGTAATTTTTCTACTAGAGGCAGATCTTTGCAATTATACACATTTTTTACTACCTTGGCATCTTGCCATAAGACATTTGTGTTCTTCTCGTAAACCCTTTGGGCTAAGGCAGTATTAAGATCTCCTTTGTGTATATTATCTTTGTGCTTCGAGATTCTATCTTTGAAATTACTTTAGTATTTGTAATTTTTCTACTAAAGGCAGATCTTTGCAATTATATACATTTTTTACTTCCTTAGTCTACGAATGAAGACATTACTACAATAGGTAAAGCATCTGCTGAAATAATAAGTGAATGTAGACTTCTTAAATGACCAAGGGTTAAACGACCATCTCGGAATAATAACATGAGTGGCGGTGGGTTTCACATAAACTGTGGTACTAAAGGAACCTTTCTCTGCATAGATTTTTATGTCTAAGAAATTAACTACTATCTGACTAACTTGTGTCAGTTTAAGCGTAAGACCATATTCTACTCTAGAAAAATGCCTTATGAGGCCATCTTTCCAAACTACAAAAAGGTCATCCACGTACCTAGAATATAACAAAAAGTCACTAGAAAGGTTGTGGCTGAGTTGTAATTCCACTTCTCTAACAGCTAACTCAGCTAAAATCCTGGCCATGAGGCTGCCTATAGGAACCCCTTGGTGTTGTTTGTAAAAATCCCCATCATATTCAAAATAGATTCGTGACAGATCAAGTAAGCGATTTCACGCAAAAGAGCTGGATCTTGCTGGTCAGCTGGGGTATGCTCTATTAATAACTTATAGAACACTAGGCAGGTGGCATTTAAGTTCAGTGAAGGATATTGTGACTCGAAATCTAGCACAGTCATAAAACTATTCTCTGAAGGGCTTATCTGCTTTAATCTCATTAAAAAATCCACAGAGGAAGAAACATTGTATGGGTAGGGAGCCAAAAAGGCGTTACACCATTTTGCAAGCTGCTTTTCTAAATAATATGTCGGAGAACGTAGTTTAAGTTCAGTGAAGGATATAGTGACTTGAAATCTAGCAGGCATAAAACTATTCTCCGAAGGGTTTATCTCTTTAATCTCATTTAAAAAAAATTTGGCTCCCTACCCATACAATGCTTCTTCTCTGTGGATTTTTTAATGAGATTAAAGCAGATAAGCCCTTCAGAGAATAGTTTTATGACTGTGCTAGATTTCGAGTCACAATATCCTTCACTGAACTTAAATGCCACCTGCCTAGTGTTCTATAAGTTATTAATAGAGCATACCCCAGCTGACCAGCAAGATCCAGCTCTTTTGCGTGAAATCGCTTACTTGATCTGTCACGAATCTATTTTGAATATGATGGGGATTTTTACAAACAACACCAAGGGGTTCCTATAGGCAGCCTCATGGCCAGGATTTTAGCTGAGTTAGCTGTTAGAGAAGTGGAATTACAACTCAGCCACAACCTTTCTAGCGACTTTTTGTTATATTCTAGGTACGTGGACGACCTTTTTGTAGTTTGGAAAGATGGTCTCATAAGGCATTTTTCTAGAGTAGAATATGGTCTTACGCTTAAACTGACACAAGTTAGTCAGATAGTAGTTAATTTCTTAGACATAAAAATCTATGCAGAGAAAGGTTGCTTTAGTACTGCAGTTTATGTGAAACCCACCGCCACTCATGTTGTTATTCCGAGATGGTCGTTTGACCCTTGGTCATTTAAGAAGACATTGATTACTATGGAGACTTACTCTATCGGACATGGCCGAAACTATCACGATGATCAACTTGTTCGATAGAGTAAGTCTCCATAGTAATCAATGTATAAACTTCCCAAAATGGAATTCTGTCATAGGTCACCGTGGTCTAATCGGTTAAGGCATTGGAGCGTTTTCTCAAGGATCCTGGTTCGAGTCCGGTGCGGTGATAGAATTTTACTTCGGGAAAATTCATTTAAAAATTATTGTTTAATCATTAATCACTAGATGGCGCCACCTTAGTTCCAAATTCTAAATAAATAAATTAATTAATTATTAATCCAACAGATGGTGGCACCGTAGCTTAAATTTAATAAAATAATAATCGTTTAGAAAATTTAATATGAACTTTATCCGCCAGGAGGGGGAGTTTGGCTAGATTCGTTTGGATAATTAGTAATATTTTATGTGATAATATTAATTTTAATTTTTTGTTATGCTTATTTGAATATCAATTTTTTGAAACTGTTCTATTTTATGTTCTATTCTAGAATAATTTGTAATCTTGATGTTCCGAATATCTTGATGCAATTGATGATGGTACCTTGTGTACCGAAAGCGTTTTTCTTTGTATAATAAAGTGTTGGTTAATCGTACTGCTATTTTGTGCTCCTTGGTGAACTGTAAATTCTTATTGTCGTGTCCTAAAGAAAGATCTTGACTAAAACCAAAAAATTTATCGAATAAAAACTAGTTAGCCAAAACTTTCATGTAGGCGGTATCATATCTTTCCTTCATGTCTCTCAATTGAGCCTTCCAATTTAGTGATTTTAAAAGATGTAAAAATATATTTCTAACTTTGAAAGATAAATTAAAAAAATGTCTTAGGCATAATACAACACTTATAAATGTTTGAGTCGCATTATTGCCATGATTTACATTAGAATATGGAGTTAATCAAATGGCTTCTGAAATAAATTATTTATTATTTGATGGCCAAAAAAATTTTTGTTATTTACTGGTGTTAAACGCCTAACTATTAAGGAAATTTATTTTTAATATAAATAGTTGAGTCAATCGAGTGTTTTGACACTAAAATTTAAAAAAGTAACTATTAAGGAAATTTATTTTTAATATAAATAGTTAAGAGTCAATTGAGTGTTTTAACACTAAATTAAAAAAAATTCAAAAAGTGGAGTTAATCGATTTGGCTTGTGAACGGCTCATATACTAAAAAGTTTTGAAATAATTTCTCAAGAAAACAGATTGAAATGGCTTAACAAATAATAATACAATTACAAAATAAATATTACTTAAAAAATGATTTATAACTAAAAAAGATATATTTAATATTTATTAAATATATCTTTCCTCGAACAGAAAATGTTATAATAGAAACAAGTAAACGCATCAGAGAATATAAATAATTAGTATACAAAGTAAAATTTTATATTATATGTGATTTATAATCCTTCGAAGTTGAAGAATTATATTTCACGCTCCTGCAGCCAGATTTTATTGCCCTTGTTCACATCCCTCCCCTAATCGTGCACCACTTCCAAATCCTTGCACCACCCCGGGTAATAAGATCATCTAGTATGTTTACAAATAAAACTGGAGATGTGTTTGTTTTGACTTTGGAAAAATATTTATGACTGAATGAAATATGATTCTCTGTTTGTTTGCATAATTTTGATAATAGGTGTCATATTACTTAAAAATTCATTAAAAATCAATGAATTATTATAATAAAATGATTATTTTTCAGCAAAGTGTCTATTTTCTAACACAAAAAGTTTCATACATTCAGTAGATTTATTTTAACAAAATAGTGAAAAGTTTGCATAATTAACAGTTTATTACTCCCTATTTTCACACTTACAAGTCGGTGTCATGTTACCACTTACGGGTTAAATAAATACATAAAAAAATAATTGTATAGCTAAAAAAGGAATATAGAAACTGTATAAAAAGTAAAAAATTTCAGATATTTTTGATGAAAAATAAGAGGGAGATGAAGTTTTATAAATTTCTAAATATCAGTTAGGGTTAATTTTAAAAATTGCTTGCATGACCCTGAAGGCTGTAACACATTCTGTCATATTGAGCTTGGCTATGAATATTGATTTGATATAATTATCAATGACATACTTGTATCTTTTGTTTGAGGATATTTCTAATTACATGTAGTCCTTGATTTACGATGATTTGCACTAAAACAGTCAAACATTATTACTAAAAATTCTCTAATTCAACTTGCTACTTGCGTATACACTTAATTCTGTTTTTACACAATAAATATGTTTCTGAAGAATGTGTGTAAAAAATATATCAAATACACAAAAGAAACTGCTCTCAAAGGCTATTAACTTAAATGTACAACAACCATAATCACTCAAAAAGCAGTCCAAAATTATAAGTAACATAAAATAATTCTTTAATAAGGAACGTTTTCGGCCTTATACGGTCCTCATCAGCTTTAAACTTAAATACATCTTATAGAACAATCAACAATTAAAACATATATTTACGTTCTAGAACATAGAATAAAATTCAAAAACAGAAAAATATTTTTAATAAAATAATAAACTAAAAACAAAGGATAGTTAAAAATTCATCAAGCATAAAAAATATTTAACTTCCTAAGCTAAAAAGCATTAATTGGTCACAACTTTTCTTATTCTTCTCCATCCTTTTTATACTGCATTTGCTCATTCAATTCAAATTTCCAGGTTTTCGAAATACAAATAGATTGCCTCTCATTAATAACATTTCCCTTCTCACTATTGCTGAGCAATTACAGATATTTAGAGGAAGTGAGAAGGGAAATGTTATTAATGAGAGGCAATCTATTTGTATTTCGAAAGTCTAGAAATTTGCGTTGAATGAATGAACGCAGTATAAAAAGGATGGAGAAGAATAAGAAAAGTTGTGATCAATTAATGCCTTTTAGCTTAGGAAGTTAAATATTTTTTATGCTTGATGAACTTTTAACTATCCTTTGTTTTTAGTTTATTTTTAGTTTATTATTTTATTAAAAATATTTTTCTGTTTTTTTTTCTTTTGTTCTATGTTCTAGAACGTCAATATATGTTTTAATTGTCGATTGTTCTATAAGATGTATTTAAGTTTAAAGCTGATGAGGGTCGTATAAGGCCGAAAATGTTCCTTATTAAAGAATTATTTTATGTTACTTATAATTTTGGACTGCTTTTTGAGTGCTTATGGTTGTTGTACATTTAAGTAAAAAATATAGTATGTCTATGGTAAAATGGAAGATTGGTCATTTTTTAGATCTGCAACCAAAAATAATAAAATAAATCATATGAAAAAATCATGTTAGAATCTTATTATTTTTACTTGCTTGCAATTTTTATTTCATAAAAATTGCATCTGCATATAAAAAATTATTATATAAAGTAAATTATCATTTGTAAAGAAAAATAATGTACAATTTTACATTAGTGCCATATGAATGAAAATAGTATCAATAGAAAAATGACGACAAGTAGAGAAAACTTTCTGAAAGGACTGTATTTCTATTTGATGCAGGCTTTGAGAAAATGAAGAAATTATTATATTTCTTCACATACACAGGGCCACATTTATACTTTTGGAGGCACTAGGTGCAACATCATTATGAGACTCCAAAATAACAAGTCTATTTCAATTTCAATTATGAATTTAATATAAGTACTTTATTTTGCAGTAATAACTTGGCTGTTTTTTATATTGTTATTTGTGAGCAGTAAGATTTTAAAATGTGGCCCCATGGAGAGTGAGGGCCCAGCTTGCATCTTATGGTGAAATCTGCCCTGCACATTACAGTATCTAAATCAGTACATGCCACCATTTTGAAACTAGTTTTGAAATCCAAGATATAATAGTTTTAGGAATGAATCTTTAACAGAGTGAAATTGCCAGTTCCTGTTTTAACCATTACTCTGTGGGAGGCTTAGCTTTAATTGTTTAATGTATGAGTTTTTTCCAAAAGGTGAAATTAAAGTATTAAAATTGAAGATTTGCTTTCCTGCCATCTGATGATTAAAAGTGAAAATCGGCAATTCCTTGATGTTAAAGATTCATTCCAAAAGAAACTATACATAAGAGAATTAAAGATTTGTTGCCTACTGATGTGATGATTAAAATATGAATCAACAATTCTGTCATATGAAAAATTCAATCCAAAACTATATTTGCTTTCAAGGTAGGTTTTTAAAATGGAGGTGCACACTGGTTTAGGTACTACATGTGGAGAAAAACTATAATTTTATCGTTCATTTTCTCGAAGTCTGCACCAGATAGAAGTGCAGTCCGTTTTAGTAAATTTTCTCTACTTGTCATCATCTTTCGATTGGTAATACTTTTGTTATGTGGCACTAATGTAAAACTGTACTAAAAATAACATGTTACTTATTCATAAACACAGAGTTACACACAAGATTTTGATTTTAACTTTTTTATTAAATTTTTTATACTTTTAAATCAGTACCGGATTAAACTAGTGCAGGGCCTGTAGCATATGTTAAGAAAGGGCCCTATATTAAAATAAACAATAAAACAATGCAACTATATTTAAACACATTGTAAAGAAAAATAATGTTCAATTTTACATTAGTGCCATATGAATGAAAATAGTATCAATAGAAAAATGATGACAAAAAATTATGTACATATTTATTGGCACTGGACCCATAACATATGCTACTTTTGCTACTATGTTAATCCGGCACTGCTTTAAACATCCAAAAGCTGCTTTTCACTTTAAGCACCAAACTCAAAATGCAGACAAAACAAATTCCTTATTGAAGTTATATGTATAATTAGGGAAATTCCTCATAAATTTATTTTTCTAAATGGAACAACAAAGATGTATAATGTGAAACCAACACTGCATTCACTGTAATATGAAAAAATTTTTCTTCTTAGAATTTGAATCAATCATGTTAAATCAAAACAAATTGTGCAAAAAGAGAATGAAATTTTTATTCTAATTTGTGTTAAATCAAAATTTGTGTAAAAACAGAACTGGGTTTGCATACATATATCACATTGCTTCTGTATACACATCTTAGTGTCGCCATTAGTCTGCAAGTAAAGCCTTATTTCTATATCTTGTTGTAACTCTGTCGTATTCAGTAAGAGAAATATTACTACTGATGAAAATTCCAATGTAAAAAAGAAGGCGAGGAAAGCCTTCTTTTTTAAGTTAAATAGAAACTTAATTTATGAATTTAAAACAGAAATCAAACAAATCAAGAATTAAAAAAGTCCTCAACTTACATCATAATTGATTTACAATGGAAATGTTGGAACAGAACCTTATTGTAAGTTGAGGACTATCTGTATAGAATTTCAAACAGTACCACAAAAAAATTTCATTATAAATCTACACACTTAGCATGTCAGAACCATAAACATGGTTCTGACATGCTAAGTGATATGATGGCAGACTACTGATACAGAATATCAGCTTTTATTTTAGTAATTTTTTTTTTGTGCTGCTAAAATTTTAAATAAACTTTGCCTTATAATTTGGTTTTTATAGTACACTTCTTTAACCCTTATTTTCAAGATTAAAGTGTTCATGGAAAATACTTGTAAATCAAATTATTGTAAATCAAGTTTTAAATTGGCATTAATTTCCATTAAAAAATTATAATGCATTCCTAAGTCCAAAAATTGGACTTAGCAACTATTTTTCATTGAAATATGTTCAAATACCATTGATTATATAGAGTAAATGATGGCAAAATAACTTTTATAATTTATCAAATTTTTAGATAGTGAATTAGTATAATTGAATCTGTTGGAACAAAATGTGTAGTTGGAACCTAAGTTTCCTTATTTGTTTTCTTTATCACAGATTTTTATATTCACCTTATTTCGCTTTTCTATTAGTTTCTATCTGTCACGACAATAATTCTATATCCATATTGTATTTCTATCCATATTTCTTGGAAATACAAAGAGCCAGAGCCCTTTAGAAGAGCTATTTGTACAATTCGGAGCCGAACAACCTCCCACATCAATAGAAAAGTGCAGAAATCACGATACGAACGTACAGCAACTACTGACCAAAAATGGCGGCTGATGAGTATACTCCTATCTAGAGCCTTATGGCGCGTTGCCTAGTAAAGCGGCTATATCTCGACAGCTAGATTGCGCTTTAAGAGCTTTCTGCTGTACGAGAATACACAGTTCTAACTAGTAGCAGTCACGTGGTAGTAGAGTTGCAATCACGTGATAGCAACAACCGCCATTACTCCAAATAAGCCTAAAACATGATTAGTCACGACGACTAATCATGTTTCACGACGTCGTCGTGAAGCTGTTTTAAATATTTTAAAACTTGTTATTAACGAAGCTATTGAAAACGAAAATTTACCGGAGCAATTAGTTATTCAACGGTGTATAAATAACAATATTTCATCGTTGGCTGTTGCTGCCAAATTGTTTATACCGTGTAGTAACTCCAATTTTAAAATCGTAGAAATAGATGACTATGTCAAAAAAGTTGTTACGAATTTTTCTGATAATCAATTTAAAGAGCATTTTCGATTATCTCGTTCGTCTTTTGAGGTAAGCGAAATTATTTGAAGTAAATCTGCTAATAATTTTTATTCGGAATATCATATTTTAAAATCTTTGCAGATTTTATTACGGATTTTAAAGGAAAATATAACAGAAAAATGCCCTTACAGAATTCCTGAAGAAAATAAAGTTTTAATTTCTTTGTGGTACTTAGCAAACGGAGAGAGTTACCGGCCGATTGGTGATCGTTTTGGCGTAAATAGAGGCACTGCACACAAAATAGTAATGACTTTTTGTAAGAAAATTTCCAAAATAACTAACAATTTTATCATTTGGCGTAGTGAAAGTGAAAGGCAAGAAATCTCTGAATATTTTCAAAATTACTCTGCAATATCAGGAATAATAGGTGCACTAGATGGATGTCATATTGCCATAAAAGCACCAGAAAATAACCCTTCCAGATTTTACAATAGAAAATCAATTTATTCCATTAATGTTCAAGCCACATGCAATAACAAACTGCAGTTTATAGATGTTTATATAGGAATACCAAGCTCAGTCCATATGCAAGGTGTTTCGCAAGAGTAATTTGTCTGCCTATATCAGAAATTTACTACCCACTCAACATCTAATTGGAGATTCAACATACCCATTATTGATCAATTTGTTAACACCATATAGAGATAATGGGCATCTGTCCCCAATTCAAATAAAATTCAATAAGAAATTATCTTCTACCAGATCAGTTGTGGAAAGGGCATTTGCTTTACTAAAAATACGATTTAGAAGATTTAAATATATGGATGCTTCTAATATGACTTCAATATGTGATATAATTGTAACTGCATTTTGTCTGCACAATCATATTTTAATAATGGATAACATAAATGAAGACATAACAAACAAAGACAAAGAAAATGAACATGAATGTGAAAATGAATTAAGTTAACATATATTGAGAATCAGTGTGAAGAAGGCAAACTAAAAAAGAGATGAAATTGCTGCTATGATATTCTGACGTGTTATATGACAAAATATTTTGTATATTTTTTTTAATTAATGTAATTTTCAAATAAAATTTTTAAAATGTTAAATTTCAGAAACTAGCATGTTTATTATTTTCATAATTTAAGTCACAACTTCATCATTTTTTATATGGAAAAAGAAAAGGTGAAATTCAATTGATTTCGCTATTACAAAGTTAATCTTTAAAAAGTGTTCCATATACAACTGAAGTAATATATAAAAATTTCATGTTTCATTTAAAAGTAAATTTATTGCAAATTAAATTTTTTAATCAATGTCTAAGATAATAATTTTATTAAAATTAAATGAAACATTTGAAAAAAAAAGTGAAACATAACTTTAATGAAATGATATTGATTATATCATTTCATGCATCTACTCTAAACTTCTCTGCACTAGCGCTGCAGCGGATAACTTCTAGCGATTAATTAAGACTAGACTGCCTTTTCGGAAAGCAGCTTCTAGCCGCTTTACAAGGCAATGCGCCCTTAGTAATATCACTACATCATTACGCCATCACGACACTCGTAACAATGGCGTTTGTGATGTCATTCAGAATTCGGACGAGACACTGAAGAATTTGAATGAAGGTATTTTCACTCCGACCACCTGGGGTAATCTCGACTCACGGTAGCCTATCTTCCCGAAGAGCCACGGGAAGTCTTTAGATCAAGTTTGGTCACGAGGAACCAGACATTGTGAGAGCCTTTGCGGAATAGACAAACAATAGACAGACATTGCATTTTATATAGTGTATAATTTTCCGCCACTTTTTTCCGTGCAGTTTCGGCATTAAACCAATGTAATTTTAATAGTTATCTCGAAGTATTTTCTTCAAAACCCTTGCTATCTCGAATTAGTTTATAATTTTCGGAGTCTAAACAAAGTATTTTTAATTCGGAGTCTAAACAAAGGATTTAAATTTAACAAAAGAACAAATGCGGAACAAATGTGCCTACCAATAACCGGAACAGGAACTTTTTTGTGCATGCTCGGAATACTGAACATGCCTTAAGGGAGTTTCGTTTTAGTTTTCACTTCTAATTATTGATAGGTTTTTGTCAATATGATCACTAAATAATATAATATAATATCACTAAATAAACACTATTTAGTGATATTATATTATAATATCACTAAATAGTGATATTAATAAGATGGTAAATAAATGCAGGAGTATTTTAGATGCTAATTTTCATGGAAAAAAGAGTGTCTTATACAGTATTAAAATCTACGGGATGTATTATTGACATAAAAATCTTTATTTAACATTGAACCTTGATATCTCGAAAACTCTTTATATCGAATTTTTTTTTGTTCTCGTGATATTCGAGATATCGAGGTTCTACTACTATTGAACGCTAGATATAATAACACTGCTTTTCACAGGCTGCCAGTGCTGCGGAGGAATCAACCGAATTGTGGAGGTGGGGATCGACAGGCAGAGATGGACTCCTTGATAAATATTTTCAAGGGATGGGACTCGAGACTCAAACCCACGCCTTTCAGAATGGAAAGCCAAGGCGTTTTCATGCTGCCAATCCGGCTGATAATGATGCTTACTAAGAATTAACAAAGTCCGAACAAAATAGAATGGCTGGTCATTTATTAAATATAATATTAATAAATAGGTATTAATTATCTGTTGAAACGACGATATTTCGTAGAAATCAAGCCAATCCTGGAAACCATTTAGAAGAAAATTTTAATTTGTTCTGAAATACTATATAATAAATATTTTATATTCATATATATAAACATAACCGGGAATCAAAATCTATCAGTCTCTGCCTTGGTTTCTACTTTACCCAACGTTCTTGACTTTAATTTATAAATATACAAGGATACCACAGGATACAAATGTAATACAGAAATATATCCTAGGGCCACACTTTCCCAGCGATCCTATCCTTCACCATCTGAACCCCCTTCACAGTCGGCCAGATTGGTCACGTGGAAATGCTTCAGTTTTCCACCCTGGAGGACCTGGGTTTGAGTCTCGGGTCCCACCCCTTGAAAATATTTATCATGGGATCCGGGCCCGGCCCATCGATTCCCGTCCTCCACAATCCGGCTGACCCCTCCGCAGGGGTTGGCAGCCTGTCGAAGAGCTTGTTTTGCCCCGTCACTTACAAGTTAGTATTCTCCCTGAATGGAAAGTGGCGTCATCTGTTAATAAGAAAAAAAAAATATATATATAATACAGCTTTTCCTCATCACTTGATATCTTCATATATTAATCGGGTAAGATTCTGGTTGAACCGTAGCAAAGAGAACACGGGAAATTTGGAAGAGAAACCAATGACGTTAAACGAAAAATTAAAAAAAGCAATTCACTGAAAGACAAACGTTCTACATTGTTCAGCCAGCCTGAGTTCTAGCTTGAGCAAGATTGTGAAGCAAGAATTACAGTTATTTGAGTCAACATGAAATCGATCATCAAGTATTATAAAACTGGCCAGGCTTTGAAAACAATTCTTCCATCATCAGGTGAAGCAAAAAGATCATTTTCTTGCTGTTGGTTTATTTATAAACAAAGCTAAGAACTAGGCTGAGCGATAAGAGCATTGATTGTTTATGTTTCCTCAAATCATGCATTAAGAATGAATGATGAATATTTTATTTATATTTTAGTAGTTCGAATTGAATTAGTCGATATAAAGGAATATAAAATTTTGGAATTTATTAATATCCTTCTTTTGTGTATTTTTTATTAATCTTAATTTTAAATAACTACTTTTATAGATTTTATTAAATTTTAATGCATTCCCGGGATTCCCAGGAATGGCTTTTATGTTCCCGGGATTTCCCGGAAGTTCTCGGGAATGTAAAAAGGCCGGGAAATCAGAAACACTAGTTCGAACATATTCAACTTCTATAATTATCATTAAATATTATAAAACAATTTAAATAATGCAGTTTTCTTAGAGAGTATAATAAAGAAGGCAGTTACCAATGTAAAACATTATAAAAAATTCCATTTGTACAGTCAACCATGCTGTTGTTTATTACCCAAACTATTTAGGTTCAGTTTTGGGTCCTATATTTAGATATGCATTTAGATAAAGCTTGAAGAATGGCCATTAAGATAAAGCAGTCACTTACTGCCTTGGAGATCCAGATTCAATATCAGATCCCACACCTGTAGAGTTTTTAGTAGGGGTCCAGACTTGGTCTGTCGATCCCACCAGATCTGGGTAGGTTAATGATAGATACTAGAATATCAGGCGTCTTAGTAACTGCTGATTGGAAAGTGACATAAAGTTATACAGGATGTAATGGAAATGTTATTTACTAGTCTTTGATTAAAAACAGCATAATAACTGGAAACATTGAAATGCTTCCAAAAGTCAATACTTGTGTGGTTTAGTTATTTCACAAAGTATTCTTTGCAAAAAAGATTAATCAGAATAATTTAGTACAAGCATTAATCAAAAACAAATAATAAGATATTGAATGTTTCATAAAAATCAAAGAATCCATAATATTAAAAGAATTTAAATTCTGTGAAAATGCAATTTCGTAATATTCACAGAAAACTAAATATTACTATTTGTCTGCTGGATGGCCACATTATAAAATAACATTTTATAACAAATCATCTGGATTGAATTTTGCTCTGAACTTATGAACCCCCATCCACTATTAGGGTTCATAGGCTCAGAGCTGATATAAAGTTTATTCTAATAGAAACTATATACACAGAAAATTTATGCGATTTTCTGCATTTATAGTTCTATTGATAAAGGGATCAAAAAGAGGAATTACTTTATTACACTTTCCAATCAGCATTTAGTAAGCATGTTAGAATTAAAAAAATAATACTGTATTTGTTAATTTTAATAAAATTAAAATAATAATAATCATCAAAGCATGAAACATTGATGAACAGTAATTGTTTTATATTAATTTAACAAAACTTCTCAATGAATAATTGCATTGTTAAAATATCTTACATAAATTAATCAGCTATTTGCTTAGTAGATTTATAAAATTTAAATTAATATGATTTTTTTTTAATCAAAATTTTACACTGCAATATTATTTGTTGTTTGTTTTATTTTGATTATAATTAATAAAAATAGTGAGAGTTGTATTTATTCAATTCTAACATGCTGTGAATTTATCATTTCATTTATATAATTTTTCCATTTTCCCTATTTTTGATAAAACTGTAAACGTGGAAAATTATTCCAATTTTATTATAAATCTAGAACAATGATTTTTAACCACTGTGCTATGGCACACTAATGTGCCACGAAAAATTAAGAATGAATTGTATGAATCATATATATTAATAGTGAAATATGGTTGGCTGGATATCCCATTTGAAGTCGAATCACTATACTGATTCCTATAAATAGGGTATCATTAGAAAAATTTAAATCTCAAATTTCTGTGACAGCCAAAATTTTTTGTCGTTATTCATAATTTAAAAATTAAATTAAAATTATAGTTTTTCTAAAACAACAAAATTTGCAGGTGGCGCTATAACTTAATAAGAGCCGCCATTTAATGATCCCATGAACGAGTATGTTCTGAATGGTAATAAGAATAAATACGAGTATTTCTGTAATCTGAATGTAATAAATAAGAATAAATACAATAATGTGTTAATTAAAATTCGTTGTTAAATCTAAATTATTATTTAAAATATTTAGGTGTGGTTTAAAATATTTAGGTGCCGCCAAATTTTAAAATATTAAAAAGTGTTCCTCAACAGCTAAATTATTATTTAAAATATTTAGGTGTGCTGTCAAATTTTAAAATACAGGTGTCTCTCGCTTTATATGATTAATTGGTTCCATGAAATAATCGTGTAAAGTGAGTTGAATTTTTTTTATGGATGAGATAGAGATCTTGTTTCTTTAGAAGGTTAAAAAATATGAACAAAAAAATTCGAATGAATAAATTATTTAAACTTATAAACAAAATACACAAATTTTAATGAATAAATGGTTGGATGAATAGATTTAATTAATGAAATATAAATACCAGAACACTACATACAAGTACTTCTGACAGTTTTCAATTGGATTGAAGACTGTCAAAAGCAGGGCTGAGGAGCTGGCTTGAAATAGGTTAGGCTCCAGCACCGGCTCCAGAGCCACAGTATATTCCAGCTGCGGCTTTGGCTCCGGCTCCATCACTATAAAAGTTTTTTTGGTATGACCACTCCATGAAACCTCACTTACCTTACTATCACAACATCATTTACATTTTAAATTAATATATTGGTGTTTGTATTATAATAATTTATTTTATATGTATATATTTAAAGTTTCAATAAAATATTTATTTTGGTAAACGGCATTAATATATTGGTTACTAAAAATCAAAGATCATGTAATTTATTGATTTCAAATTTTTATCGAATTTTAAGTGCTAAAGTTGGGGTAGGCTTATACAAGGGTTGTGCATTTTTACCGATTTTCAAACTCTAAAGTCTGGTTGGCTTATATTTGAGTATATATGGCAGATGGTTAGGAGCTGGAGCCAAAAGAAATTTTAATGGCTCCGACTCCAGCTCCAGCTCCCTAGCCCTGGTCAGAAGACCCAATCCATATGAATGGACTGGGTCTGGTGTGTCTGGATCATCACTTTCGTGCTCTCTTAAAGTCCTTGGGATGATATGCGATGATCTTCAACTTTTTAATGAAACAGTCGAGACTCAACTGATGGGCAGCATTCCTCCTCTTTCTATAAAGCCCTTTGTAGCAAGCCAAAGAATTCTGAATTTATCTCGCAAATAGGGCACTTATAGCCTCATTAGGATCTTTTTTTCAATTATTCTGATGGTGTACTCACTAAGTTTAAAAAATTCAGTCATTTGTTTTGTTGTAAGTTATTTGATGGGCTCAGCAACAAAGGGCTCCTGATTTCTAGAAATGGAAAACATCATTCATGTTGTTTTCCATTTCCAGAAACTCTTCATTAGTGAGGTCTGATAAGTGGGACTTGAGTAATTCATCCACATTTCTCTCATCTACATGAGACAATTTTTAAATGAAAATTTTAATTTTAAAAAGTTAATTTAATTTTTAAAAGTTAATTTAATTTTTAAAATCACATTATAGCGAAAAGGCATAAAGTGAGATTGCATAAAACGAGGGATACCTGTATTAAAATGTGTTCCTCGACAGAAAAAAGGTTGAAGACCATTGATCTAGAATAAAAATACTGTAAAAGTTAAATTATAGGGCAAAATTTACTTGAAATATCAACAGCACAAAAAATAAAAAGTGTTTCAGATTTTAACTTCTAGCCTTTTGTTCCTGATAGAACATTGTTAATGATAAAGAAAAAAAATGCAATAAAAAGTTTGTTAAGATGTTATTTGTCACAATTAATGTGATTAAACTTATTTGGACAGCTATTTAGTGAAATATCCTTTGGTCAAATTAATATTATGTCATGAAGAAAAAAGGAATTTTATTATTGAAGCTTTCTTACAATTGCTAAGTTGAATAAACATGACTTATTAATGTTTAAAGTTAAATAATAATTAATATAGAAATAAAACAATGTAATGCCTCACGAAATAATTGAAAAATATTTGATTCTTATCAAATTATGTTTAGAAATACAGTTAATTTTTTGTCTTGCATCATCTAAGCCTTTTATAATATAATTCCTATATTCATTTTATGTATTTGCACTTAATGCACAGGTTTTCTGGTCCCAATTAGTATGTTATAGTGGGCTATACCAATATTTGAATTTAATACTGTTTTACTTGGCAAATAACTAGATGATTCATTTCTAATATGGGAAAATGTTGTTTGCCATAAATACATAACTAAAAATAAAATTTTTATATGTTAATTTTGGATTTTTTTAAATAATAATGTAAAAAGAATACATTAAGACAATTAAATTTTATGGCCAAGAAAGGTAAATATATTAAAAAGAGAGTGTCGTCGACGGCGCCATAGACTGTAGGAACAAGATCGTTTCTACAGCTTAAACATAATAATAATAATAATAAAACTACAAAATTTTTCTTTAACACATTCATTTAAGAAAAGGGATTTAAAAATTATTTCTGACCTGAATGAATAAACATGTAAAAAATCAACTGCAAAGTAATAGGCATGTGAATGTGCATTTGCAATCATACTATTGGATTTGATAGAATTCTCATTATAGATATTTTGCCTTATTCAAGAATGTAATAAATATGCATATACTTATGAACAATTTTGTCTGAGTTGTGTATATTTAATATCATTTTTATCTTGCTTAATTTTATCCATTTTGTTCTATTTTTCTTATTCTGCATTATGAAAAAAAATTATGCAATGTTTTAATAAAATATTTTAAAAAATATCTTATTACCTTGAATATAAGGAAAAAAATAATTTTATTTGTTGTATTTGAACTCTCAAATAAAAGTAATTTATATGAAGATATTTTTTACTGGAAATCCATCATCATCATCATTATTATTCTATTGGATTGTCCAGAAAGTTTGTGCATTTTTTTAATAAATAAACAAAATAAAATTTTCAAACTTAAAGATAACTTTATTCAATAAAATAATTTCCATTTGAATTTACAACCTTTTTATTATTGAATCAGTAATTTCATGATGATATATCTTATGAATAACTAATTATATATATATATATATATATATATATAGTGCACGTACATACACACATACCTTAACAACATACTAACTAGGATCAGAAAACTTGTGTGTTAAGCAGAATACATTGAGTATAAGAATTAAATTATAAAAGGATTAGATTGTCAACTTTTTATCTGGATCTATGTATTTCTAAGCCTAATTTATGAAGAATCAAATATATCCCAACTGTTTCACCAAGCATTACATCATTTTATTTCTATTTCATTTCCATTTTAGTTATTATTTAACTTTTAACTTTAATAATTCATGTTTATTCAATTTCAGTCATAAAAATGCATCAATAGTGGAAGTGTCCATTTTTCTTCATGATATAATACTAATTCGATCAAAGGCTATTTTTGTTAGAACAATTAAATACAAAATACAAAATATTAAATATTTTGTATTTAAAAAGAGAATTGTTCTAAGAATACTAGTTGCTATGCCACTTTATGTAGTTCTGAAGATTCAAATTGTACTAAGTGAAATGTACCTGAAGAGGGTGTAAGAGCACCGAAAACTTTGTACGTTTATGTAAATAAATGGAAATGTAATCTTTACTGCAAAAAGTGCTAGTAGAAAAAGTTTATGCATTTAAAGTTTAAGCAGTTAAAATTAGAATGTTTTGTCTAAATAAGTATTAACCATATTGTTTTTTAAGATGTTATTTGTCACATTTAAGTTTTTTATTGCCAATTTTTTTATTTTTTTACTTTTTCATTAACAATGTTCTGTTGTGAATGAAAGACAAAGTTAAAATCTGAAACACTTTTTATTTTTTGTGTTGTTAATATTTTAAATAAATTTTGTCCTATAATTTGACTTTTGCAATATTTTTATTCTAGATTTTCTAATAAAATTGGAATAATTTTCCATGGTTATGTTCCATCAATCAAAAATAGGGAAAAATTACATAATTGAATCCATAAATTTATAGCATGTTAGAATCAAATAAATACCATTCACACAATTTTTGTTAATTATAAAAATCAAATTTGAATATTAAATAATTAAAATCGTGATATAAAACTTTAATAAAAAATGGTGTTTTGTATTAATTTTAATTTTACAAAACTTCTAAACAAATAAGTGCATCATGTATAATTAAAATATTTTTATATAAAATTATTTGCAATGAAGTTTCTTAAAGTTAATATAAAACAAATACTGTTCATCAATGTTTTATACTATGATAATTGTTACTAATTATTTTAATTTTATTTTATTAAAATTAATAAATACAATACTATTTCTTTGCTTCTAATATGCTATCGATTTTCTTGAGTAATTCCTCTTTTATTATTTTTTTATTGAAGGAACTATGGACATGGAAAATTATTTAAATTTTATTGTGTATTCAAAATAAAAATACTAAGCTCAGTTATAAGGTAAAGTTTATTTAAATTATTAACATCACAAAAAATAGAGCTTCATATTTCAATTTCTAAAATAAAGTTGATGTTCTGTATTTAAGCTTGCCAGCATCTTGTTTATGTTTCTGATAAGCTAATCATGTAGATTTGCAATGAAATTTTTTGTGGTACTGTTTGAACTTCTATAAAAAAACAATTTTATTTGTTTAAAAAAATTAGTGTTCAAATTTCCCCCTAAAGATAAACCTGTAATTTTGTAAATTACAAGCAGTATAGAATCTCCATTATGTATTAAATATTAAAATAATGTATAGATAACATATTACACTGCTCACAAAAATTAGGAGATATTTCAAAATGAATATGAAGCAATAAAAAAAAGAAGCATTTGGTTTTTTTTTTATTAAACAAGAAAATCAGAAAAGCAAACAAGAAATCAAAGAAAGTTGTTCAATTATGAAAATGAGATGCAAAATCAATTATCGTTATTGAGTAACAAGTTGGGTGGGGGTGAACAGAAGTATGTCAAACTAGATGAGAATGTCATACATTGACTGTTCAATAGGTATATGGTCACCCAAGACTGCCAAAACACATTAACACTGATGGGGCAGAGACAGGATCAGATTGTCCAGCAGTTGTTGTGGGATCCTCTGCCACTCTGCTCCAGGGCAACTTCCAGCTCAAGAAGTATTGTGGGAGGCATTGGACAGTTTGTCAAATGTCTTCCCAGTGCATCCCAAGCATGTTCGATAGTATTCAGATCAGGAGAATGTGAAGGCCAATCCATGTGTTCAATTTCTTCCTCCTGAAGCATGTTGTTGACAAAATGTGCACAGTGGGGGCCTTGCATTATCGTCCATGAAAAGAAAGTTGTTTCCAACTGCTCCAGCATAGGGTACCACTATAGGGTGCAGGACCTCATCTCTATCTGACAGCAGTCAGCAATCCATTTCTGATGATGTGGCAGTTAGTACGACTACCAATGCTGATGCCAGCTCACACCATGATTCCACTATCACTGAAGGGGCCCTTTCTCGCATGAAACGTGGATTTTCCCATGTTTCTCATTACACCAGATCAGAACACGATGATTGTCAGCCTGCAGATTGAACCATGACTCATCAGAAAAGAGAACAGTTGATCACTCATTATGGGTCCAATGACAATGCTCATCAGTCCACTTTCTATGGTAGTGGTTCTCAACCTTTTTTCTATTGAGGAACACATTTTAATACAGTAAAACCTCGATTTTACGGACTATAGGGGGCAAGACTAGTCCGTAAAATTGGAAGGTCCGATTTTACGTACTATAGGGGGCAAGACTAGTCCGTAAAATCGGAAAGTCCGTAAACCTCTATTTTACGGATTATAGGGGGCAAAACTAGTCTGTAAAATCACCTGCTGAACCGCTCTTCCGATCTGACTAGTCCGTAAAATCGAAGTAACATTTTTTATAAACATCATTTTCAACATACCTGTACTAATTAATATGACTTATGCCTAAAAACTTACCTAAATGTTACATGTAGGTAAAATAAAAATGACACATTATGTAATAAATGAGTGCTTTATTTTACACGCAATACAGTTAGACAGTTTATGCAAATATTGTATTATTATTATTTATTTTATTTTTTAGCTTTATTTTACACGCACCAGTGCAGATAAGAAACGCTGGATGTAGCTATACTATGGACAGGTTTATGCAAATATTGTATTAATATTATTTATTTTATTTTTTGGGATGATGTCTGTAAAATCCGAAGTCCGTAAAATCGAGGTTTTACTATATTTTAAAATTTGGTGGCACACCTAAATATTTTAAATAATAATTTAGATTTAACAGAAGTTTAATTAACAGATTATTATATTTATTCTTATTTATTGCATTTAGATTATAGACATACTTGTACACGGGATCATTAAATGGCAGCCCTTATTAAGTTATAGCGCCACCTATGGATTTTGTCTTTTTAGAGAAACTATAATTTTAATTTAATTTTTATTCCTTAATTTTTAAAATATGAATAACAACAAAAAATTTTGGCTGTTGCAGAAATTTGAGGGTTAGATTTTTCTAACAATACTCTATTTATAGAAACCAGCACAGTGGTTTGACTGCAAAAGGTATATCAAGCCAACCACATTTCATTGATAATATATATATGATGATTCATACAATTGCATAATACAATTCTTATACATACATAGAATTCATTTTTAATTTTTCATGACACACTGTCAAAGGTTTGGTAACACACTAGTATTCTACAGCACAATGGTTGAGAACCACTATTCTATAGGTTTAGCAGATAATGGAATGCATACCATTGGTTGCCAGGCATGCAATCCAACATGATGGAGCTGATTTTATATGGTTGTGTGCATATCCATCGTCTAGTGGCAGCAAGAAACTGTCCCCGCAGCTCTGTTGCATTGCTGCACCTGTTCCTTCTTGTCAATAAAATCAAGTTATAACGACCTGAACCATTCCTGGTTCGGCTGCTATCTCCAGTTTGGACTCCACGTCCCTCCGTACGAGGCCTCACTCGTATCTGCATCTTTATATATATATATCGGAGTTGTATAAAAATTCCTTAATTTCAGAAAAATCTTCCATCACCACAATGTTACAATCAAACGAGAAAATTTTATTAGGAAATAAAATAACTTACAAATTTTTGTTATTAAACCACATTGGTCTCCCTGACAATTAAAATTGTTCTTATTCAAAAAGAATCTCCAAATATTCAAAGTATTCCACGTTTCCATGTTCGGCGCCGGCAATCCTCCTCCAACAAACTAGTCACTATAACAGAAGCAGGGAGACAATTCAACTGCCCTCTACCAGAGCTTTTCAAAACAACATAATTTACATAAATTCTCAATACAAAATTTTCCATTAAATTACATTTAACCAAATTCTATATTTTGACATTCTTACAATAATTATTCTTTTTTAACATTATTCTAAACATACTTAACCAAGTTATCAAAATTATTAACTAGAACAAAGTTACGAAACCAACTCCGATCTTCTTTAATGCTAGCCTTTTGGTACCTCACCTTTGGTAGGTCCAAATTCCTTATTCCTCATCGTCTAGTGGCAGCAAGAAACTGTCCCCACAGCTCTGTTGCATTGCTGCACCTGTTCCTTCTTGTCAATAAAGTCAAGTAGCAGTCATCTCTTGTGTTGTGGCAGATGGGTGACTCTGCCCTCCTCTTCTTTGTACTGTGCCAGTCTCTTGAAAGTGATTCCACATCTGCTAATCATGCTTTAGGATATTCCAAGTGCTGTTGCCATTAAGGTATTTGAATCATATAAAATCGCTGTCGGTGTAAAGAATCCCATACCCTGATTTATTCTAAAAAGAATTCTGTACTTGAAAGATGTTGCTGAACTACCGGTAATCAAGCAAATAATGTAAATTGGCGCACGCATAATTAATCATCTGTGTTTGACCAGTTTCAAGACATCCTCTGACTCTTCAGGCTTTGCATTCGGGCAAATCGTGTTGCAGAGGCAATGCAAGGACTGGGAAATTGCAGGATGTACACTTTCAAGATCAGGGAATGTGCAGATACTCCAGTACTTTCAGCCTTTCGTATAGTGCATTTTCACCAATGAAATAAAGGTTGGTTTTGCATCTCATTTGCATAATTGAAAAACTTTTCTTGACTTGTCATTTGCTTTTCTGATGTTCTTGTTTAATAAAAAAAATCAAATGCTGTTTTTTTTTATTGCTTCATATTCATTTTGAAATATCCCCTAATTTTTGTGAGCAGTGTATTTCCTATTTTAGATTTATATAACTCAAAATATTTTGTGTGTTTTATACAAATATGCACTGTTATTTATTTCTCCAATAAATAATAATAATGCATAATAATCATTGATATTTGCTAATTTATTAGCATTGATGATTATTATGCATTTATTTGGTTTACAAAGATTTGCCCTTCTGACAATAGTTGGATGATGGATTCATTTCCTGTTTTATTAATTATGATAAGATTTTTTTTTGTTTTGTTTTATTTTGTTTTCACTTTCTTATATCTTTTATTATTATTTAAATATCTTGTATATGCTTTGAATAACAATTGTTATTGCAAAAATCCTGATTATCAACATCATTTCTATCTGACATAGTAATAATTTGTTTCTTCAAACTGGACAATAAAAAGTTTGTGTTGACATCAATCATAAACCCATTCAGATTTCAAAGTACAATGAAACCTTGATTTATTGTTTTCATCAGGACTCCTGAAAAACCTATGTATACAGGAAAATAGAGATGTTGAAGACTATATAAATAAAAATAAACAAAAATTGATTAAAAGATAATACTAACAATGTAGAGCACTATATTGGATCAAAGACGTATTGAACTATGTAGTATGTACTCAGTTAGGCAAAAGAGTGAAGTGATATGATTCACACTTAAATGTAGTATTACCAAATCCAGTTTACAAAAAATTACTAAGTACCAGAGTGAAAATATCAAAATTCTTATATCAATAATAATAATAATAATATTTCCTACTAAAAGGAGTTTACAGTTGCTGAAATAGAGATTAAGTGACTTTTTAAACTTTATAATATTTCATCACCAAACAGTATTTAAAGTCATGCATCATTCACAGGCACAAAAACATATGGTACAAGACAACAACAAAAGCCTAAAGGAATTGCAAAGTTTTGAAATAAAATAATATATTGTTACATGAGGGCACTTATAAAGCTTGGCACAGCACTGGTAACATACACTTAGAAAAGTTTTTTAAGCTGAATCAGCCTGTTATTATCATCCTTGCCTTTCCAACTATTTACCTTGAAATGCAAGATGTATTTAAAGTTGCACTGCTAATTGTACAAAGTTCAGAAAAGTTTACCTCTTGCAGTTAAGTGTATTATGTCACAAACTCAATCATGTAGATTGATAAGAAAATTATAAACTTAATTGAATAAACTTTAATGAAAAGTGCTTTCGGTATACACCCTCGTCAGGTATATAAAGTTCTATAATTCAAAAATATTTGTTTTAAATATGTATATAAAAATGAATAGTGAGTGTTAGAATAACAATAGCAAAATGATTTTAAATACAGTGGTACCTCGGATCACGAACGCCTCGGTTCACGAACAAATCGGTCTACGAACACCATTTGTGAACAAATTTTGCTTCGCTTTACAAATGATGCTTCGGTTCACGAACACACACGCACGGAGTGCATGGAGCGCACGTGACTTGCGGAGCACAAAACCCTGCGCACAGCCTCGCCCCAGCAGCAATCCAGTTCACCCAGCTCATATGGGTACAGTAAACTTCCAACCAGTGTTGATATTTTAGTTTTTTTCTTTATTTAATTAAATTTATCCCTTATTATGGCTCCCAAAACATATCGGCATTTGTGACTCATTAGCCCACACATCATAGTTGAAGTGGGAATATGCCTTTATACAGAGCGCCGCTCTGTGTTTGGAATGGCGCTGTGCAGCCAACTTGGAGAAAGCGAATGCGTTCACCTGCTGGGTGAGCCCTCTTTATCTATTCATCTTTATGGGCTTGGACCTACTTTCTTCCCCCTTTTGTCTGTTAGAAATCTTTATAAAAGATTTTAATGTGTAAAGAAATAATTATTAATGTAAGAATTTATGATTTAAAAAAACATATGAGCAAATTGAAAATTTCTTGGAACCAGTTATAATTTTTCCCATAGATTACATACCTCGAATAGTCCAGTAAGAAAGGGGAACCAATTAACCGGACTATGCAAGGTATTGCTATATAATGAATTTATAAAATTGTAATATTAAGTTAATAGAGTACTTTATGTAGACACCATTTCCATGCTTTTTGATGTCATTAGGGTCAAGTTTGTTAATTGGCATAACTGCAGATCTTCTTTTATCAAAAATGTGTAATGTTTCTCTAGATTTTTCTTTTATCGGATCTTCTTCAGTGTGTATGATTTTTGTGTCATTGTAGTTGATGGAGAGATTCGTAACGGCCACTCTTTGTGCTAACGCCATGTTTTTGTGGCGTTTTTCTATGTCATGTTTATGTTCGTTGATTCTTTTAGTTAAATTTCTAAATGTGTAACCAATGTAGACTTCTGTTTGCTGTAGATGGTTGTCATAAAATGGGATCTTGTAAACTCTATTAACTTATATAATGAATTTATAAAATTGTAATATTAAATTTATAGAGTTTACAAGATCCCATTTTACAACAACCATCTACAGCAAATAGAAGTCTACATTGGTTACATGCCTAGAAATTTAACTAAAAGAATCAACGAACATAAACGCGACATAGAAAAAATCCACGAAAACATGGCGTTAGCACAAAGAGCAGCCGTTACGAATCTCTCCATCAACTGCAACAATGCAAAAATCGTACACACTGAAGAAGATCCGATAAAAGGAAAATCTAGAGAAACTCTAGATTGAGAGTGTATACCAAAAGTGTTTTCATTAAAGTTTATTCAATTAAGTTTATAATTTTCTTATTCCTGTCTAAAAGGCTATTATTATTATTATTATTATTAATCAGAAGACAATGGTACTTCAAATAATTTAATGTAGATTGATATTGACATTGCAGACACACTACCAGCATTCTGATGTTGACATGTATGGGCAACAACATGATATGGAGACTATTATTGGTCACCACTTAACTGCAAGAAATAAAAGTAAATTTTTACCAATATATGAGTGGTGTGTACCAAATGATCAATCTGGGATTAACATTCTTCAGGAGTAAAATTTCTGACCAATAGAACAACAACAATGCAGAAAACAGCAAGTCTAGGAATGATATATGCAGGTTTAATTTTCATAATTTAAATAGGATTCGTTCAAGAACACTAGAAATTGAACTGTATTTTCAGAAAGCAGAAATTATATTCCTAGCAAAATATGTTTACTTACAGTTTAATAAAATGTTTAATAATTTTTAGAAATTATGAAATTCTTCACTTCTGTTGTTACATATAGAGTAACTGCTGACATTTGCTTTTTTCATAATTAATTACAAATTGATAAAATATAGCACAAGATTCTTTTCTGTTCTATTATATAAAATAAATCACCTCAATTTTTAAGAAAAAATACAAAAACTTTTCTTCAACCAAAAATTAACCAGACTATAGTCTATATTTAGAGTTTTCCTCTAGAAAAATTGTTATTCATGATGTCAGGCTATAAACCAATAACAACAAAAGTCACTTCTTTCTATTTTAATGATGATTATTAGCAATTAACAGAGTCCAAACAAAATAGAATGATCAGTCAGTTAATGAGTACAATAAAATTAGTAAGTGTTAATTATCCATTGAAACAAATATAATTCATAGAATTCAGGGCTGTCATGGAAACTGTTTAGAAGAAAATTTTAATTTGTTCAGAAATATAACAAATGCTTTTATAATCATATGAACTAAAGAGGGAAGTCAAAACTCCAATAAAATCTTCAATTTTACTTAATTCTTATAATGCAATTTCTCCCATCATTTGATATTTTTACACATTAATTAATCATTCTATTACAGCCAAATTGCACTTTTTAAATGCTTATGATGCAATTAAAATTCTTATTTATATATTTATCATTATTAGTGTTTCCAGGCAAGAATTCCTTCCCGCTCGTTCCCGAATCCTGACAAACTTTTCTCAGGAAGTCGGGAAAATTGGCTCTTAGAATCCAGTGATCTCTACAATGGGAAATAAAAGTACTACTCACAATGTATCTTTTAGAAATTTTTCTTATTTATTGCTATCTAAAGTTACATTGTGAGACAATATTACATGCCACTAGAAATACACACTCGACACCCGAATCAAATAGCGCACATAGCTAATTTTAACTCTAATTTTAAATTAGCTAGTTAACAAACTAGCTAATTTTAGCTCTTGTAAATCGAGTATATTTGATCGAGGAGAACAGAAAACAGTTTGTGTTTACACAGAAAAATATTTATTTTCACAACCCAAGCTTTGATTACAAAGTCATCTTCAGGTGAACTAACTAATGAAATCTAAGGTAGCTTTCCTTAATATAATTTTGTAGTCAAATCCTGGGCTGTGAAAATAAACATCTCTCTGTGTAAACACAAACTACAGTAAGAACCTGTTTAACACGGGGATACGTTCCAAAGAAACAAAGTGCTAAATGAAACAGCGTTAAACGAGGTCATCTTAACACATAAATAATGAAATAGGTGAAACAGAACAGTGAATAAAAAATATATACATAACATTTTTTTAATTTTATTTTGAATATGTATTATTAATATTGTATTACATTAATTATAGACATTTTTATTGCTAATATTTGTACTCGTAAATCATTCATGAAAATCAAAATATTCAAGTAAATAATTCATGTTTGTATGAAGAAGGTTCTTCCTCATTTGACACTTTTTGTTTTTTCGTTAAGAAGTCCTATAACATAGTTTGCCTTTTCTTCTTTCCTCTTCAGCAAGCAATTGTTGATATTGAGACATCGGGTCCATGACACTTCGTCTTGCCTTTGAGCTTCTATCAAAATTTGGATCATTTT
>AYEL01059378.1:0-36660 GCA_000484575.1 Olivierus martensii | reverse complement strand
AATGGAACACATAGAACTACAAGCATTTTAAATATAATAGAACAAAAATTATTTAAATACTAACATTAAAATAAATATTAATACATTAATATATAACAAAATTTTTATAAACAGGATCTTTATGTTAAACTATTCTTCGAAAAAATAATAACTCATTTTTTATTGTTCCCTTAGTGAAAATGATTTAAAAAATTTGTAGCATAAAATAATGTTGAATAAACAGTGTTTATGCTTTAAAATGAGGAAATTGTGAATTTCATGAATACTATCAGAATGTAATATTATTGACACAATGTAATGTTCAAATTAGAAGATTAATGAAAAAAATTATTCTGAATATTAATGATATAATAAATATGCTATGGCAAAGTGTTTAACCCAGTGATTATGCATGATCATCACTTATTATGCATCATTACCAATGATTTAGGTAAAAATCATTAGTAATTTGCAATATATGAAATAAATTTCATATATTGAAAATTAATCACATTTACTAATGATTATGCATACTTGCCAATTTGTAGTGGTAAATATGATAAATTGTACTTAATTAATCAAATTTACCAGACATTATGTATAATCACCAGTCTAGGATGATAAATTTGATAAATAATACATTATCATCAAGTAATGCAGTCTCATGGAGTAGTTAACTGCATTCATCTTCATTTATGTAATAAGTTTGGTTTTAAGCAGTCAAAGAAAATAAGATCTCACTCTGTTTAAGAAATAATTGCAAATGAACCTGCGGAAATCAAAGTTGACACCAGATAAAGAAGTCTATAAAACTTGAACATGATAGGCTCAATATTTTTGTATATGTTAGAAAAAAAATTATATGATTTATTGAGATTGGAATCACAAATCAAGATTTGTTAAGAACAGTTGAAAATGAAAAATCATATCAGAACTATTGATTTGCTCCTAAATGTAGAAGTGTACATCCTACCTTGTATCATCAAAAAGACTCTGGAAAGCACCTCCTTTGAAAAGAGATGAGATTTGGTGAGGAGGGTGTACTGATGATACTGAAATGGCCAGAGATAATTGAAATTAAAAGTGAATGAGTGATAAGAGGGTGTTGTAAAAGTGAAACAGTAATAACCCTATAATTAAATTACAAAGAACAAAAGATGGGAAATTTCATGATATTTATTAAATTTATGAACTATGTTTTGGAAATTATAAAAAATTGTTTTAAAGGTAATATATTCAGTGATATTTATTAAACCTATCAAATTTATTTGAGAATCATACATAATTGCTGGTAAAAGTGAGAAATTTAGTGAAATTTAACAAACTCACCAAAATGATTGATGATTATTCATAATCACCAATTAATCACTTTTACTGTAACATATATATATATATAAACATACTTATTTTTCAATTAAAAAAAATAACAACATGTTTATTAGAAAATATATGTTATATACAATTCAAAGATAATTTTGTATAAGAGCTTTTAAAAGTTTTAATGATTATTATTCAAATTTTGATGTATTGCAATTTTATGGTTTTCTTTGCATTTTGAGGGGATGACATTTGAATTAAAAATTTTTTCCTTTAATATTAATATTAAATAAAATTGCTCATTTCAAATATTTAATTCCTTAATTCTTACCTTAATTCTTTCTAATGGGTCTTCTCTAAGTTTTTCTTGTTCTTTCAAAATAAAATAATCTCTCTCATATTTTTTTAGTTTTTTTATCTAAAAAATTCAAATGGAAAATTATTACAAAATATTATTTGAAATTTAACATTCATCATATTAAATTATAGTAATTACTCATAATTTAAACATTAAATCAAAAATTAAATACATAAATGAATGTTTGAATATTGAAACTATAGAAAATCGTGATATTACAAAGTAAAATAAATCAAACAGAGAAAAGTGTTCTGTACTGGAAAGTTTTATTTTAAACAGTAACATTTCAGCCTTCCATAAGATCTTCATCACTTATATAAACTAGAAGACCATTAATAGATATATAGTATTCAGTTTCTAATTACAAAAGAGAGAACTTGGATCAAAATACAGGAAATAGCACATATTATAAAATATAAATCATAAAAAACTAAGGTTGGTATTGACAGTTAGCATTTACAATAAAAAGCATAAAATAAAAATACATATAAGAATAAAAAATGAAATTACAATAAAAAATTAAAACATTGACAAGAAATCAGAATACTGTATTAAAATATTATTTAATTAGAAATTAATTAAGTATGAAAATAAAATACAGGTGACCAACTTATGGCCAACTTGTAGTTATGATAATGATGTCAACAATAAATTCTGTTATTGGTCAATACAATTGATCTGTGTTTGATTACAAGACCCAATGGTATAATATCTGACTGTAGATTTGTAATATGTCTTTTGTCTGCAGCTAGTAGTTAATATTTTATTGTAATCTCATTTTTATTTTACAATTTTTTTGGAAATGTTAACTATCAATGCCAATCTTAGTTTTTACGATGTATATTTTATTATGAATATTACTATTTTGATCCAATATTTTTTTTAGTTTGTAATTAGAAACTGAAAATTGTGTCTATAAATGGTCTTCTATTATAGTAACTATATAAACGATGATGGCTTTATGAAAGGCCAGAAATTTTATTGTTTAAAATAACTTTCCTGTGCAGAGCTTTTTCCTGTTTAATTTATCATACCAGGAAGAAGAAGAATGAATTAGAGAATAAATCATATTTATATTTCCTGTTAAAAAATACAAATAAATTTTATATTTTCATGCCAAGAAAGAAATGATGCTATCATCTCATCATTAAAAATACTTCAATAAATTGTCATATTCTTGAATAAGTTTTTTATGTAAAGTTTTTATATTTCAAGAATTAGAATAATAGTTTGCACTTTGATCTTTCTAAATGTGTGCTTTCTACAAATTTTTCTTAGAAAATTATATGAATAGAACTAGATAAGATTAGACTAGTCAAAATACTCCATTAATCATTTAAAATATTTTATTCCTACTTCTGTTTCAATCATTCTACCATCTTCAGAATTACATATTATTCTAATCAGGATTTCGGTAGAACATTTCACTTTCATGTATGATACAGTATTTCTCTATTTATATACAATAATAATTTTATACAGCTGATAAAGTTGTAATCGACTGAAAATGTTACTGTATCATATATGTTTAATATAATAATTTTTTTTTAAGTGAAATGTTCCTACCAAAATGCTGATTAGAATAACATCTTGTTCCTTTTTAATACATAAATGATATCATAGTATTGGATAAACATATTTCAAATGTAGTTCTAAGAAAATAATTATTAGTATTATTATTTGATTTTTTTGCAGTTCGCAGCATTAATGTAATATGTTATTCATTGTTATTACAAAATTAACACTTTCATGTTGGATGATCCTGTAATATAATTTATATTAATAACTATTAATATTCATAATTTTATTAAATCTCAAATACACATTAATTAGGGGAATTTATCATTCAAACTAAATCAATACTACTAGCCAAACCTTCCCTAGTGGAATAAATCTGAATTTAAACTTTTAATGATTAATTTTCAAATCAAGGCTACAGTGCCACCATCTATACTAAATAGTGGCACCATAGCCTTGATTTGAAAATTAATTGTTAAGAATTTAATTCAGATTAATTCCACTAAACCAAATATTATTAGCCAAACCTCCCCCCAGGGGAGGTTTGGATAATAATATTTGGTTTAGTTTATTAAATCTTTTAACATTTAGTTAATCATGATATTTTCGTTATTTTTTTAAGAAATTTGCTTAAAATTCTCAAGCTATCTTTCCTATATCATGTTTCTCTTATTATATAATACAGTGCTACTCAAACTATGGGTCGCAAAGCGAAATGCTGGGGTTGCAAAAATTAAAATTCAAACAATTAAATTCAAATACTTGATTTTCAGTTTATATGTAATTTCACAAACTCCAATATTTAACGTATGACAACATATGAATTTTCGGTGTGGTTGGTTGGCCAATATTTAACGTACGACAACATATGTATTTTCAGTGTAGTTGGCTGAATTTCACAAACGCCCAATATTTAACGTATGAATTTTCAGTGTAGTTGGTTGATTGTGTTCATTTTAATTGACAACATATGTATTTTCAATGTAGTTGCCTGATTGTGTTCATCTTAATATGTGTGTAAATGATTTATGTACTTGTATGTTTTATTTCATATTTAATATCTGGGAAATGATTTATATACTTGTATGTTTTATTTCATATTTAATACCTGGGATCGCATGTACTTGTATGTTTTATTTCATATTTAATACCTAGGGTCACGAAAAATCTCGTAATGAAAAATGGGATCATGAATGAAAAAAGTTTGAGAAGCACTGATATAATAGATTCCAACTTTTTGAAAATTTAGTCTGATAATAAAATTTAATTCTGGATACAATACTTCATTTTCCCTTTATAAAAACAATATTTTTAATTACAATGGAAAAAGTTTTAATATTTTATTAGAAAACATTTTTTGCTTTTTTAATTTTGGCTTATTTTTTATTTTATTTAAAAGAAATTTTTTTTAATCATTTGTGTGCATTTTATTGAATTTTGACATCTGCTATTCTGTTAACTAATAATCCTTTTTTTCATTGGATATTTCTCTGTTTTGTCTTATATTATGATATTTAACAAATAGGATAAAAAGGAATTTAGCATAATCATCAATCAGCTGTAGTCAGCTGGCTATTCACAGCAAAAACAATGCCCATTTCTGTTTGCTTTGTAAGCTTTTGATCTATTTTAATATCAAATATACACTTTTATTAACATAATAAAAATGCAATAATATCTAATAATAATCTTTATTATAGTGTAAATAATAAATATTCATTATATTTTTGCATCTATTTTAAAACCATGGATGTATTATACATACTGGATTGACTGCTTAATGTTAGAAAAACAATTCCGTCCGATCTGTTGTTACAAATACTCTCTCAAACATATATTCAGTGATATAGCAAATTGACTTTGTTTTGGTGGCCAGACATATCCCATTTATTTTAATAAGTGTGATGACCAGATCCTAATAAATAAAAAAGGGTGTAGTAGCCTAGCATTGTGTACTAAACTATTTTATTATTATAATTTTTTAGAAATATACATTTTTGATAATTTTGAATGAAGTGTAAAATACTCCAAATTTTGCATTTTCCTAATCATTTAATGTTTCGAGAAAGGAGAAAAATAGATTTAAAGGCCATTGAGGTTGAATTGTTAAAAAAAAGCAATATTATATATATTTTATGCTAAAGAAAATGTTAACTTATGAAAAAATAACAAGCATGAATGAAGGGAGTAAATAAAATTTTATTTTTTGACAAAGATTACAATCAAACCATAAATGAGAGAATAATTACACTATTAACACCAAATAATAGCCAATAACCTTAGCATTACTAAATTAACATTATTTTAAATTTAATAAGGATAAAAAAATTATTGGCTATTATTTGATATTAATTGTATGAACTTTAATAAAGCTTTCTTTATAAATTACTAAAAAGAATTGTTTTATTCAATTTCTCTCTCACAGATCCTGCATTGTCCTGCATCAGAAAGTTAAATGTTTTGCATAAGAATGTAGTCTGATCTTAGTTATTTTCCCTATTAATTGAGTTTCATACAGATCAACAAAAGTTTTCTTGGATAGAGAATAATGGATGAACCATTTACTAATAAAGAAGTATCTGAGAGATTGCTCAAATATATCATCCAAATAATTTTTATTTTCCATTCTTGTTTACTTGAGCTCCTGACAGTTTGTTTGAAAACTTTAATTGTTCCTGCTGTTATAGTCTATTTAATTTAACTATATATTCCCATTTAACATCAGCTATTTCTGAAGTTATCATTCCTTTATATGTTGGTGTGTTTCTTGCCAGTTTCAACATGTGACATGGATCTAAACAAATAGTATCTGTTCCAGTCACAAGATGTTTAAATAATGATTTGAGCCCGTCAAGGTTTTGTACACAAATTTCCCACCCAACTGATTTAAAGTCTGGACACCATCACAAGTGAGAAAATGTATGTTAATTTTTATCTCACTCAACATTCCCAAACACACTTTTATAATTTGTGCTTGAAGATTGGCTGATATCTTACTAATAAAATGCTAAGCTATAGGGAATTTAAAATTACCATTTAGCAATACTATCTTAAATACTAACTCTTTTGTAGCTAATCTTTTAGGATTAACATCAACTATATCTCCCAAGTCAATATAAGCCATACAATAATTAATTAATTAAACATCAACACACGTTTAAGTGAAAGAACAATATTTAATACTTGCTAAAGATCTTTTGGCTTAAAAAAGCCATTTTCAATAACTTTTAGCTTACAATATATCAAACAGAACAAATTAAATTAATTTCAAATACAAGAACATTTAAAATAGAACATTGTATGACTGTTTAAACAAAATTAAATAATAAATAGATAAATTAGAAAAATTTTCAAATGAAAATTTAAAAATAAAATTTTTATCATACAAGATTCAATAAAATAATGGCCATAAGCAATTTTTCATGGCTGCATTGGTGCTATATAAAAGTTTTTCTTGAGAATTATTACACTAGAGTATCGTGTGTGATAAAAATGATCAAAATCGATATTTTTCATTACTTAGTAATAACAAATTGATTTGATCATTTCTTATTTCTTTGTAAATAATTTTTATTTTTTAATAAAAAATTAAAATCACTCTCAATAAATCAAAATAGGGATTAATGGGATTTTGCCATATCACCTTACCTTAACTCCAACTGCTGAACGAAGTAAAAACTGTGCACTTTCTTCAGATCGGTATTTTTTTGGTAATGTTACACGAAAATGTTTCAGAACTCCTTCAAAATCCAATGTTAACAATTCTTTCTTAGACAACTAATAAAAAATTATTCAATAATTCTTAATTAACAATATATTAATATTCTATGTGTTTATAATAAAAGAAGTTCTATGATCTCTTACAAAAAATATTAACCATTGAAAATTAATCTAATCATCACATAATTATATTATATTATGGTTTAAAAATTCATATCAAAATTTAAACATAAATTAACATAGTTTATTTTATTTTCAAAGTTTCATATCATAGAAAAAGTTTCCAAGCTGAAATTTTATAGACTCAGAGAAAGATAGAGAAAAAAACAAAACAGTATTTTTTTTATATCTTAGATCAAAATAAAAATGCACAACACTAATCAGGAAAGAACAATTTTTATTTCAGAAATGTTTTTAACCTACTTGTGAGATCTTCTTCAGCTGTACTATTGACACAATAATACAGCTGAAGAAGACTCCATGAGTAGGTTGAAAACATTTCTGAAATAGAAATTGCTGTCTTCTAATCCATTCTTTTATCTTTATTTTAATTTCCACATCAGGATGTAAAATATATATTTTATAGTTTAGATTTTAATTGAAATGAAGTGAGTGTGAGGGCGGTGCAAGTGAGTCTGTATGTGACAAAAATACAATAAATTTTGCTATTTATATAATGATTTCTTATTGTCAGAAGGAAACAAGTCTGTGCTATATTTGCAAATGAAATGCCAAAGACTATTCTTGTTTTAAATTAGGAGTAGTGAAATCTAGTGATTATTCTGTACAGTTGGTTCCAAAAGTGTTCACCTAGGCAGAAGATGTTCGGCTTCCTTACGATACTTACAAATCAATGAGATTAATTGGTTCAGGTGCAAATTCAAGTTTGCAGGGCTTTGGACGATTCCATTTATTTTTTCTAAGCAATAAGATTAGGTAGGCTTAATGACAAGTACTCAGTCATTTTATCTGAATATTGATTTTGAGCATTTATTAGAAAAGTTTCAATTTATTATTTACAAATTAATCTATCTTATTATTAATTTAGGCAAAATGCAGCATTATATGATTGTAACTACACATGTAATTAAGAGATAAGTTGTCAAAGCATCAAACAAAGCACTGCTGCATAATAGCAATTACAGGAAATATCTTATTTTATTTAAAAATGGATTAAAATGTTTAATTTGAAAATGTATGCTTCATTCTGTTTGTAATAAAATAAAAACTGTTCCAAACGATTCTCATTGATAAAGTGTTTAATATCCGTTGATTGACCAAATGATAAAAACCAAACAATATTTATTTCGTTTCCATGACAAATTTATCATTAGTTTTTAAAAAAGAAAACATAAAAATTAAACATGAGTGTCAAAATGAATTTTGCATATTATGTCTGTTTTGGTTTTCTACTAATTTTTCTAATAAGAATTTATATTTGTGTTGGATAGTCAAATTTATAGTTTATGTTCCACCATGCCTTTCTGAAAATTCAATATAAAGACAAAGTGTAACAGATTTCAATAGTTACATATTTATGTATTATGTTCTATCTTTATTATCTATTTTAATAAAGTTTCATTATATATAAATATTCAGTTAAATTAAAATTATATTGATAATAGAAATACATTTTCTCTAAAAAAATATATCCTTTAACTTTGGCAAAAATAATTAATATAACAAAAATTAATTTATGCTCTATAAAACTAAATATATTGAATAATAACATGTAAAAAAATCAATAATATTGCATAAAAACTGAAATAAATAAAAGCATTTAAAGCTATTCAAACTTCCATTAGGCTTGACATAAAAACTGCTTGCATTCTCCAATTGGTTAAGTGATTAGAGCATGGCAGTAATGGATTAAAATATTTTAATTTTAATATAGCTGTTTATTTGTAAAATTTTCATTATGTCATTTTGTATTATACAGGTAGGCCTCGATTAGTGCAAGTTCGAATAACGCAATATTCGATTAGTGTGACTTATAAAAATGATACCAATTTTCACTTAGTGCGAGCAAATATTCGATTAATGTGAGTTGTAAGAATAGACCAGTCTTACTAACAAAGGTCCGTCCCCTTTTATGATGTCAATTAACAAATTAATATTAATTTTCAATTAGTAAAATCGGACGAGGAGCAGTCTGATTTTACTAATTGAAAATTAGTATTACTAATTGAAAATTAGTATTACTAATTGAAAATTAGTAAAATCGGACTGCTCCTCACTTGGCTTTGTAGGGGTGAAACAACAGAAAGATGGCCTTTTTGACGTTAGCTATTTAACATTACTATTGTTCAGCTTTGTTATTGTATACATTTTCTCTTTTAAAAAGTATCAAAATGGATAAAAGGAAATGATGTCAATTAACAAATTATGATGTCTTTTATGATGTCAATTAACAAATTAATATTAATTTTCAATTAGTAAAATCGGACGAGGAGCAGTCTGATTTTACTAATTGAAAATTAGATTTTACTAATTGAAAATTAGTAAAATCGGACTGCTCCTCACTTGGCTTTGTAGGAGTGAAACAACAGAAAGATGGCCTTTTTGACGTCAGCTATTTAACATTACTATTGTTCAGCTTTGTTATTGTATACATTTTCTCTTTTAAAAAGTATCAAAATGGATAAAAGGAAGAACACATTTGATGATGGTATGAGATGCAATTCCTGGTAAGTTATTAATTTAGATGATGAACAATGATGTAAAATATTAAAATAAATATTTCTTAAACAATTAGTATTGCAGTTATTCATTGTGAGATTTGGCTAATGGCCGGAATCTCACAAAGCAAGAACCATATTTTACATATAGTTAATACTTCAATTAGTGCGAATTTGAATAGTGCAAGAAATTTGTGGAACCCATTATTCGCACTAATCGAGACCTACCTGTATTTGAATGTACTAATAGCAATAAGAAAATGTCAGGAATATGACTTTATCAGTTTTCTAAAGATTGTGAATATCAAGATAAATGGATTTTGTTTATGTATTGCAGCACCAGAAGTACATATGTACAGTCGGTTCCAAAAAGATGTTCACCTAGGCAGAACTTACAATACTTACAAACCAATGAGCTTAATCGGTTCAGGTGTGAATTTGAGTTTGCAGGGCTTTGGACGATTCCATTTATTTTTTCTAAGCAACAGGGTTAGGTAGGCTTAATGACAAGTGTTCAATCATTTTATTCGAAAATTGATTTTGAGCATTTATTAAGAAAGTTTCAATTTATTATTTACAAATTAATCAATGTTATTATTAATTTAGGCAAAATGCAGCATTATATGGTTGTAACTACATGAGTAATTAAAAAATAAATTGTCAAAGATAAATTGTCAATTGCCAAGCAAAGCACTGGCAATAACATAATGGCAACTACAAGAAGTATTTTATTTTATTGTTTTTTAAAAATGTATACTTCTTTCTGCATTTATAATAAAATTAAAAACTGTTCCAAATGATTCTCATTGATAAAGTGTTTAATATTGATTGATTGACCAAACAATATTTATTTAGTTTCCATGACAACTTTATTGTTGGTAATGATAAAAACCAAACGACATTTATTTCGTTTCCATGACAACTTAATCGTCGGTTAAAAAAGAAAATATAAAAATTGAATGTGTGTGTCAAAATGAATTTTGCTTTATTACACTTGTTTTGATTTTCTACTAATTTTTCTAATAAGAGTTTATATTTGTGTTGGATAGTCAAATTTATAGTTTATGTTCTACCATTTCTTTCTGAAAGTTCGATATAAAAACAAAATATAACAGATTTCAATTTTTTTGCCAGTAGATGGCAAGATATCCATCAACAATTCTATTCTTTTAAAATTACACTTTTATTATTAGGTTTTTTAATTTCTGCAATTTTATTTTTTTTGGTTTATTTATTATTAGGTTTATTTTTGCATATTTACGTATTATGTTCTATTTATTTTAATAAAGATATAATTATCTTTCACTTTGTATTTTTATTGTTTTTACTCAAAACATTATAAAACAAAATTGACTTGATTTGTAAAGATATAAATGCTAATCTCGGTTTTTACAAAATTTCATTTTAAAAAATCATTTCTTACAAAATACTTTATTAATTGTGTCATTAAATGTTTATCTTGAACTAGTCATATATAAATATGCATTTGTTTCAGATTTACCAAAATAACTGTCTTTCAAAATAAAATATATATAATAATTTTAGATTTATCAAAATAATTATTTTTCAAATATATATATACTATTTATAAATCTAGTTATTATAATTCATAATACATTGCTGCCATTCTTGATATGAAATCTTTTTTCAGTTTAAACTTCAAAAAATCACATTTATGCAAATAAAATTTCATTCTTATCCTCGATAGGAATATATAAAACTTCTATATATAGTTTATATGTAATATATGATGGCAAATAAATATGGTATACAGTGGATTCCGCTTAATTGGGACAGCATTTACATTGCAATACAGTAGGTCCTCATTTAATATTGTCCAAGTTAACACAAAACAGTCGATTCTGCTTAATTGGACCACCAAGAGAACTGGCTGAGCAGGGCCATAGAAAACTGAAAATGTTACCAGAGATTATTATTAATACAGTGGATTCCGCTTAACTGGGGCAACGCATAATTGCGAAAGAACGGAAACCAAACTAATAAACTAATACATAATTTAAATGCTTAAATGGGACAGTAGCAGAAAAGGAATTTTCAATTTTTAATATATTTTTGATATATTTTTGATATATTTTCAATTTTTGATATAAATTGATTTTTTGAAAGTATAGCAATACTACATACACTTTAAATAAAAGAACATAAATAGCACTGAATTGCAGCTGAGATAAATATTTTTATTTGTTAAAACGCAAACGTTTTCGGCTAAGTAAGAATAAAAATAAAAATAAAAATATTTATCTCAGCTGCAATTCAGTGCTATTTATGTTCTTTTATTTAAAGTTTATAAGAGTATAAGCAGTTTTTCGTCTACTACATACACTAATGTAGTAGACTATTAATTATATCATTAAATGTTTATCTTGAACTAGTCATATATAAATATGCATTTGTTTCAGATTTATCAAAATAATTGTCTTTTGAGAATGGACATATCCATTTTTAGCTTCCACTATGCAGGTTCAAATTGACAGACTTTATAAACGATCAATTTCTGGAAAGCTCAGCCCTACGAAGCAGGTGAACACTTTTCTGGAACTGACTGTACATAGTATATGGAAGTAAAAATTAAAATTCTCAAAATAATTACTGTTTAAAGATCAAAAATCTTTTTAAATCATATACTTATTTTTACTACTAATTAGTACTAAGTTTTATTAAACAAAATGTTTTTGGTCATATTATGAACATATTCAGCATTACATAATACAGAAATATAAACAATAAAAATAATATATATATAATTTGTTTACAAGATAAAATATTTAAAACATTCTTCATTCAGAATGAATTAGTTTTCAAACATTTTCAAAATTCAAATAGCATTAAACTTAAATTATAACAACATAAATTAATATTCTATAAGAAATTATTTTAATAACAAAAAAATGCTGTTAATTTTAATAAATATATACTAATATAAGTAAAATAATAAACAAATTATACTGAACTAAAACATATAAACTATAACTAGTAATATATAAAATAGAATAAGATGTCTGAACTAAAACATTCTAAAAAGTTATCATAAATCTTTTTTCATAGTATACTTCCATATTGTAGATACAGATAGTTCTCTGTTTATGAATTTCCACTTAACAAGTTCCTAGGTTAATAGAATTTCTCAAATATGAAGTATCAAAAAATAGAAAAATATGAATATCAACCCTTTCAGCTCAGATGGCTTCATATGGAAACCACAAATTGAAAAAATTTTGTATTTTTGTTGAAATGGTCGTGTTTTAAGTTACAAGTGTAACAGTATTTTCCTAATGTAACTTTTATAAAATTACTTTCCTGTCCTCAAAGGGATAATCCATTCTACAGTCTTAAAGAGCATATTTTCTCTTTACTAAGAAGTAAGTGTATATCCCTACTAACATGTATAATCTTAGCTTTTTGCATTTTGTTCTTTCCCTTTCTTCATCTTCTAATGTTTGTATCATTCTTTCTATGGAGGTTATTAAGTGCCCCATAGTCATAACTTACAGCATAAGATCAACTTTTTTTCAAATATATTTTTTGCATATTATGGTATTGTAATATTGCCTACTGTTATTAACATTCATTATAGACTTTAGCCTTATTTTTTGTTCTAACATTAAGCTGTTTGCATAATACTCATTTTAATTTGTTAATATGTTTGATCCTAAGGTCAACTATAAGCTATTTCATATGTGTTAATAGTTAAGATTTTGCTATTAATTTCTGAATAAATCACTTTCCATTTCTAGCATTACTTTTTAGTGATGCAAGCAATGAAATCTTTTTTTTTTTTTGCTTCAATGATTGCAAAGTAAAATATTAAAAAATACAAAAGGTATTTGTTTATTGCATAAACAAATACCTTTAGTATTTTCAGAATCTTTGTTTTACTGGTACTTAAGTCTATATATTTAGATTAGGTAAAAATGGGAAGACTTACAACCATAAACTGGTAATATAAAATCTGTTAAAATATGTACAATAAATTCACTATAATAAAGGACTATAATCATCAAAGTTTAAAAAGGTTAAATAATTTATTAAGAAACATTTTTGATCCTATAAAATAGAGATATTCTAGAGGATATATAATCCTATAAATCCTAATAGAGGATCAATTATAGGATCAAAAATGTTTCTTAATAAATTATTCAACCTTTTTTAAATTTTACTGCTTATAGTGCTTTGTTATAGTAGACTTACAACCATATTGGAAAAAATGTCATATGATAGTGACATAAATATTAAGTGGAACAAAGCCAAAGTTATAAAGTCATGAAATGTCTATTTCGAATGTTTTCTGTGTGAAACATTGGAAACAATGAAGCATACCCAAGTCTTCTTCTTTCCCAAGATGAATTCCCAAGTCTTCTTTCACTTGATTGTCCCATTCAAATGGGGTCGGCATTTTTTATTCTAACTCTCCATGTATTTTTGTTTATAATTTTCTTTTATTAATGTTTATGTATTAATTGAATTTTTATTCAAAAACATATTATATATTGTAGTTTATATAAATATATATATTTTCAAAGATTCAATGAAAAATTTTATCTGCAAAAAAAGTCATAAAAAACCATACAACAGAATCCATTTTTCAAAAATAAAAATTATTTTAATTATTATTTAAATTTTCCATAATTTGGACAAATGTTGCCATTTATCACACACAAAAATCAGGGGAAAAAGACATTTTTATATATTTTTCAAGAATGAAATCAAATTATGACTTTCATTCATGAAGTATTAGGTGAGTTTAGAAAATGCTCCAAGTCGTCTCTGCCAGAGAAGCTAAAGAATGATATCAAGATTCGTGGAGATTGTGATTTGTTAATGACTATAGATCCAGCCATTCAGCAAATCATGTTGTCCCATGGACATCATTCTTTAGCTTCTCCAGTGAAGACTTCTCAGAGCCAGGGCCACTGAGAGAAATTTTTGGGTCCGTGACAAGTCTGTGATCCGGGCCCCACTTAAAAAAGTGCATCAGTTTCGTTTAATAAAATCTTTCATGAGATTCAGTAACGTAACTAACCTATATTTTTTTCTGTATAGATAACCTCAGCTTTCCACCAAGAGGGTACTAAGTGCAAGTTATTCCAGTGCCCACCATGGGCTACCTATATCCCTGGTGAGATTAGTTGGAGGTTTATTTATTTAGATTAATTAGGAGGTTTATTAGGTGAAGGATGGGTTCAACAGGAGATCCAGATCCGTTCTGAAAAACTTTGGAAGTATGAGAACAAGGAACTGAACCTGGATACACCAGGCACAGCACTCTTTTACAGCGGCCGTCCATCCTAAAATTGACATTTTGAATTGTTTGATAAGTAATTTTGTAGTTATCAAACAATTATATACAAAATAGTTTATTTTGGTACGACTACTTTAAGTATTAGACAGTGCACTCTAGCAGCAGCCAGTGAACTATCGGACACATTATGTGACATGTCTGGGCACTTTTAAATGCTAAGTCTTGACAAAAGTCTCAGATGTCACCCCCCTCTCGGCAGCCCTGCTCAGAGCATTTTCTGAATTCACCCATTTTTTGTAGTACCTTCAAAAAACCAACATTTATATTGGTATGAGAAAGTAATGCCTTAGTAAATTCAAAAATTAAAATAATTCATAATTTAACATAATTTGCTAAGAATAATCGTACAAAATTTTTATAAAAACCAATATTTTGTAAGAAAAGATTCAATAGATATAATATGAAATATCTTATTTATGTATAAAATTTACAGTTCAAATGCTATCGTGAAATTATATTTTTTTTAAATGATATAGTGTAAACAGATTAAGGTTTTAATTCAAAAAATTGCAAGAAAATATTGTTTTAAGTATAAACTTTAAAATAATTTTTATATCACCCACATAGAAATTTCATTCAGAAATATATTAAACTAATAATAATTAAATAAAACAGTAATTCTAGAAAAATATATTTAAGTTTGTAATGAGCAAATTACAACCCCATAATATTACAATTGCTATCTTTATCAAATCAATAGCTGCATAACCTCCTTAAATAGATTATATATAATGTATCTACATAGATCTATTCAAATGCTAGAAGAAAAGGCATCCATTATGAAAAAACAAATATATATTCTTAATGGTAATATTTTCAGCTTCTTAAAACTATTTCTCTGAAAATTTAATAATAAATTAAAAATGTATTTGTAATAAACTGGAATACATTATTGTTTGAACTAATGATTTATTTTCTTTTGCGTATTTTTGTTTTGACAAGGTTTAGATTGAGCATGATTACATAATATAATTATTTAGTTTGATTAAAATACTTGATATTATGATGTGTTGGACTATAGTATATGTTAATACAGTCAAACCCCGATAAGACACCCCCCATTAAGCCCCCACCCTCGCTGACCACCAAGAAATTTGATGGAACAGATCTTCCCTATGTTAATGGAATAGGCATGGAGACTCCATCCACCATCTGCCAGTAAAAATGTCTAAACAAATATTCCTTTTGGTATTTGTCCTCATTAATCCGCCAAGGGCATGTATGGTGACTTATATCCCAAAGATTATCAGTACTTTATATACAGTATGAAAAGCTCTCTGGATTCATTTGTAACCAGTGGGTGGGAGAGATGGAGTTAATGGTTAATCATGTGTTTCTTTAAGTCTGATTTACACCTAGGTTGTAAAAAATTTAAAATCGTAAGAACCAGATCTTTTCCATTGTTTATTGCGTACCAAGCAAATAAGGATACTGTACAGGTAAGCTGTGTACATTATGTTTTATAGAGAAGTCAAAGTAGAGGATCAGAACAGCAGATGGACATGTTTTCTACATAGTACTGTACATATTATAATACGGTATGTATACTATACTATAAAATATAGATTTTTAGAAATGTTAAGTTTGAATGCTAAATATAAATGTACTATATTTTATTAAATTTAATAAATTCGGAGTTCATTTTCATTTCTATACTACATGTATTTTCGATAAACTGCCAACCCCGATTAGCCACCAAAATCTTTATCGAACAGATGGTGGCGTCTTATCGGGGTTTGACTGTACTATCTGTTGAAATTTTTTTTTTTATTTCTGATGATTAAAAAAAATCTCTAATCATAATGATCAGTCAAGTTTATCAGTAATTGGATTTTATCAGATTTATTACTGAAATAATCTCTCCTAATCACAAATGCAATGTATTAACTTATAAAAAATTATCTCTAATAAATCAAAGTAACACAGGAAGATATTGTGGGAGAAGTAATGATGCATCAGTAAGTCAAAATATACAAATTAGTCTCTCCAGATAAACAACTATAAAAGAAAATTGGTATGATTGGTCTTATCTGAACCACAATCAGAAAAAAATTTATTAAGTTTATTCTAGCATAAATCTCCTTTTTTATCTTATTTTTTTCTTTATATTAGTTGAATAATACAGATTTTAATGTATATTATTTTGTTTATTAAATAGCATATTTTTAGCCACTTTCCAAAGAAAATGGAGCTTATAAGATTGGGCCAATAACTGGTATTATTACAAAACTGTGTTAAAAAGCATTTAAAGCAGTAGGATAAAAAGCAAAGTTTATTCAGCCAGAGTACTTTCAGTTACAGTATAACCATTTTCAGCTGTTTCTGACATTCAAAACGTTTTACAGAATTGTAAGTTTTAAATGTTGGAAACTGCTGAAAATAGATATGCTATAACTGAAAGTACTCCAGTTGAATAAACTTTGCTTTTTATCTTATTGCTTTAAATGCAAAACACAGTTTAAATAAAAAACACAGTTTTGTAATACCAGTTAAATTTGGATTTTAGCAGTTTTTGAATTTAATTAATTAATTATTGGGCCAATATCTGTTTGTATGTTTGTGTGTCATTACTAATCACTAATAATTTTTGAACTAATTAGTAATTTTTATGAAATTCAGTAGGAATGTTCTGCTATAAAAGGACATTTTGATGACACATTCTTTAATTCTATAGGATCGACTAAATTTGCAGGATAAAATTTTACTTTTTATTACAATTTTAGTCTATAGTTAGCAGTATAGGAATAATATAAGGCTTACTTAAGATATTAACTCAATGTCTATTTCAATATCTATCATAATGATGTCACATTCACAATGTGACACCATCATGACATAACATCTATACTGGTTAAATTAACATTAAAATTGGACACACAAAAGCAATCGATTTCAAATGCTAAACAAATGAAAAATAAGGGTGCATTTCTTTATTGCATGGTTTTCTCACTGATTAGACTGGTGGCGGCAGAAGTTGTTTATTTCTTCTTGAAAATGACATGTTCTGTTTTTCCCGTGATTGAGTCAAGACTATCTATCCTTCCAATCACAGGAAAACTGAAACATGTGAGTGTCATTCTTGAGAAATAATAAGGAACTTCCGACACCACCAGTCTAATTAATGAGAAAACTGTCACAGAAAAATGCACCTTAAATGACACCTTTAAAGTGGGCAATTTTAATTTTTTCCAAAACTTATTAAATTTCAATTTTTTTTTATTCAGTCATACATAAGTCCAGATATACAAGAGATTTAAAAGCACCTTTGTTTATAATTTTGTGAATTAAAATTATAGTTTTAAGGTGAGATGAATTTTTCAATATCAGTTCAGGTGCTGTTTTATTTTACTTTTTTGAAAATTATTATTATAAATCGATTTAGGCTAATATAGAGAAAATATATAAATGTATATCATTAATATCATAATAATTTCGATTTAATCTTTTTTGTGTGTGTACAATTGAAATGCCAAATCTGAAGGGTGTACAAGATCAATAACATAATATAGTGAAGTATTTACACCAGCTTAATCTTAAATATTTATTATGAATTCAATTTAGATTCATTTTATTATTTTTAACCAATAAAATCCAATAAACAACAATGCTATTTATAAATAAAAAATGTTGAATAATTATTTTTTTATTTTTTTCACATCAAAAATAATCACTCTCTTTTGAAAATTATGGTATTTATAAAATGTCATGAAAAAATTTTAAAGTTGTATCTAAAAAGAAATTATTTAAGGCAGCTATGACTACTATTACATGTTTTTAAAATATAATGTTATATGATTTTTGATGATAAAGTAAAATTATGTTTAAATTTAATTTTTTGAATGATAATTAAAAAATATAACTGTTATTATAGTCTAAAAAAGCTAATACACAGAAACACTAAATAAGAAAAGTTTATTTTCTATTTAGTGCTTCTGTTTGTTGACTTTTAAAATTTACTTTAAAAATGGATATTTTTATTATAGCATTATTATAAAGTTATCATAATATCAACCAATGATCATAATAATTTAGGCAATTAAATTTAACAATAATAATTTATTAAATTTATATTAATTTATCAACTAATAATTACATTCATATAACAGCTTAATAATGCACAGCAAAAAATTGATCAATATAAGAATTAATATATAAATTAATTAGAACATTTCTAGTTAGGAACATTTTTAAACAAAAACTATTTGATACAGCTTAGATTAATAAGTCTGACAAAATTGCATAAACAAACAATTAACTTACTATATATTTATTGTATTTGGTTGTTGCTTTAGTAATTAAAACAAGCATTTGGTTTTTCCTAATAATTGTTTTAATTATATTAAATAATATTAATTCCTACATACAGGATGAAGAAAAACTTTGTCATAAAATTTTGTGTACTGATAGGAGGCCCCGAAACAAGTCAAAAATGTCTAATGAACATATGGTCTAAATGGCACCGTTTGAGTTATAACCCTTTAAAGCTAACAAATCACCATCGAGTACACGAAATGTCACAATGCATCACGTTGCCAAGATGCATCGAATTGTGTCGCTTGCCTTCTTACTACTCAGTAGTAAATAGGAGAGCAATGCAATGTAATGCATCTTGGCAATGTGACGTGTCGTGACACTTTGTGTACACAATGGTGATTGGCTAGCTTTAAAAGGGTTATATAACTCGAAAACAATGCCATTTAGACCATATATTCATTAGACATTTTCAACTTGTTTCGAGGCCCCCTATCAGTACACAAAATTTTACGACGAAGTTTTTCTTCACCCTGTATAACAATCTTTCATTGTGCATTCATGGTTGAACTACGGTACTTTCATTCTCATCATATACTAATAATTTAATTATAATTTTATCTGTATTAACCAGTTCTAACTAAATGAAATAATGAAAATATAAAACTATTAATTGTGTAGAATTAAAAGAATCAAAGGAATTAAAATAAATTTTAAACCACTTTTGGTAAGCATATGTTATTAATTTTCATAACATAAAAAACTAAACTTATCTCTTTAAAATAAATGTATATTACACCTATAAATGTAAATTATTTAAAATATTTATATTAAAATTTTCCAAACATCTAAGGTTTCTGAAATATATTAAAGTAAATAATATATTAAAGACAATCAAAATATAATATTGATTATGCTATTCTTCAAATATTATGCATTTTTTTTTCTTTTAGATTAAGTTCATTAAAGTTTTGTTCTAAATTTATTATAAATATATAATAATGCATAAAAATAAAACTGCATTAAGTTCTCAAAATTTTAGTTATATAATGAAAGTATATCTCAAAAGTCATAATCTTAAAAATAGTTATGCAAAATAAAAAAATGCGTTTTTTTTCCATTAAAAAATCATTAATAAATGTATTCATAAAATAACTACATATAATAAAAGATTGCAATTTGTTATTTTCATATTTCATGTAACATCAATAAGCATTAACTGAAAAATTATTTGAATATTTGTTAAATAATTTGACAAATTTTATGTTAAATACATTTTGATATTTTATATTTTTGATATATTTACAAAATTTTAAATGCTACAGTAGTTAGTTATAGTAATTTTAAAGGTTCAGTATTTTAATTACATAATTTCATTGAAATCATTTAGGTTAAAAAAAATTTAAAATATTTAGTTCTTCTGAACTGTTCTTGTATTGTTTATGCAGGATTAAAACATTTGTGCAGAAGCAGAAAGAGCAAAGATACATTAAAACCCTTCAGGTGGTGGTGGTGGTGAACTGAATATGAGAATAAAGTCTGGCGAAGAGCTGCTTACCTGAACAGGGTCCATATTCAGAGGAGGAATGAGAGGAAGTGATGATGGAAGGTCAATTGACAGCTTACGAGAAAATTCTTGAAGACTGTTAATTTCATTATCTTCAGTGACTATCTAAAAGAAAATCACAGTTTATTAAAAAACCTATTTGAATATATAATTTTTTTTATATTAAAATGTTTTATAAAAAAATTGTTGATAAGATATTTATTCTCAACAACAATTTATTAATACCATTATTTATAATATAATATTGATAATTTTATGAATTTATATTCTAATTTTTAATAAAGGCCTTAAAAATTTTCCTGTGGAAAAACCCAGTCTTTGTTATAGAGTTATTTTTAACTTAGTGCCCCGTACCGCCCCGGGTTCCCCTACAGTATAACCGTATATACAAGGGGTGATCAAAAAGTAAGGTTACAAAGCTTGAGAGAATATCCAGTGAAACGTGTACATTTTATTTCATACAACCAATACAGCCAACTGATAGTACATCCATTAGGTTATTTTTCGATATGGTCTCCATATCAGTTTAGCACTTGTCGCTTCGTGAGATGAGTTTGAATATTCCCTCCTGGTAAAAATCCTGTCCTTGCGTGTTTAGCTACATTGTCGCGAAGTGTTTCACCTCCTCGTCTGAAGCGAATCGTCGATCTCCTATGTGCTCCTTCAAGTGAGGAAAATGGTGAAAGTCGCTTGGGGCGTCATCTTCCTTCACGACAACGCGCGATCTTATACAGCCCAGAAGATCACAACGCTGTTGAAGCAGTTTCGCTGGGATATCATCGAACACCCTCCCTACAGCCCGGACCTCGCTCCAAGCGACTTTCATCTCTTTCCTCGCTTGAATGAGCACCTAGGAGACCGACGATTCGCTTCAGATGAGGAGATGAAACACTTCGCGACAATGTAGCTGAACATCAAAGGACAGGATTTTTACCATGAGGGAATACTCAAACTCATCCCACGAACGACAAGGGCCTAAGCTGATATGGAGACCATGTCCTAAACCAATATGGAGACTATGCCAAAAAATAACCTAATGTATGTACCTCAGTTGGCTGTATTGGTTGTATGAAATAAAATGTACACGTTTCACTGCAGTAACCTTACTTTTTGAACACCCCTCGTATTTATAACAAATGTAATTTCTGAATTTTATTTCTTATCATTTGAAACCCGTAGCTTATAGATCTATTTTGTTGTTGATCTATTATCCGAGTCGATCCATAAATTATAGATCTATAAGCTATGTTCGGACTCTGATGCCGAAACTATAAGAAATTAGCCTGAATTTTAATAAAGAGCGAAAAAATCTATTTTTTGGTCAATTAGTATTTTTTCTATCGTGGTTTTAAGTCGCTTTTCATACTGTGTACACTAAATGGTGGGGCATTTCTCATGCTCTCCATGAGCTGCCAACCCTCTGGTGAGTTTAGCTATCAGGCGAAATCGGTTGAATTGGCCACATGGAAATGTTTCGGCTTTCCACTTCGAAGGCCCCATGTTCGATTATCGTGTTCCAGCCCTCGGAAAATATTTCTCATATTGTCCGTGCCTCGCCTATCAATTCATGTCGTCCACCATCCAGCTCAATACCGCCCCTAGACATGAGCGAGTTAGACAATTACCCCAGGCCACGCGGTTAAAAAATGTTTACGTTAGTAATTCAATTTAGAAAATATTTATATAGCCTTTGATAATATTAACATTTAGATTAAAGTTTTTACTAACAGTATTTTAAAAATATAAAGTTTAAATTAAACAAATATCATGAAAATTTTATTCTTTAAACAAAAAAAAATTTGAATTTTTATTTATCTTTTATTTAGTAAAAAAAAATTAAAAATTAAAATATTAGGTTGGCAGACAAATATACACCATTTATTCTATAAATAAATAAAGTAACATAGCCTTCAGACATATTTTTTTGAAAAATATTTCTAAATTATATTTACATCGTTGTAAAATTACCTGAAAATCAATATAAATCAGTTCTATAAATTCAGAATATTGAATATTGATGCAGAACAATTTTACTGAATAAAATGAATGTTTTTATGTATATAACTGAACCATAAATTTTGCCTTTTGATACTGAGTAAAAACTAATATATGTTAAAGTTACATTTTATCACTGAACATCTTATTTAATACTCATTAATTAAGTCTATTCAACAATATGACTGAACTAAAGATAGTATGCATTTAATAAATACCATAAACAGTATAAATAAATATTATCTGTCCCAGTTAGTAATTCTTAACTCATTGATTTGCTATAAGATTAAGATGTGTTTTACTATTATAAGAGCAGAAAATCCTTGATTGCTAAAGATATCTAATAATATGTGAGATTTCCAAGCTGATTAAATGTTTTTCTGGATATAAATCATGTTTGGTAACCATACAATAAATATTTTGATAGAAAGATATTGAAGGATAAACAAAATTGACATTATTTAATCTTGCTTTGTTCTTTTTTTTAATTCCTTTTTAACAGGATTAACAATATAACAAAAGAAAATTGACCATTAAAATAAATGAACAAGGAAATGCAGTTAGTGCAAAGCTAATAATAATAATAATAATAAGACTTCCGATCTAATAATAATTTGCTAATTTAAAACTCATACAATAATAATATACATTAAATAAAAATCAAATGGTTAATTTGAATAATTATATGAATCTACATAATTTCAAAATATTAAAAACTATTTATTTTTATTTTGATAATTTTATATAATTTAATTACATAAGACTTCACAAATTTATCCTTATTATTATTTTAAATAAATTCAATTGCATTTTATGTAGTTTAAGATATAGCATCATTGAATATTTATAGAATTAATTTAAAAAAAATTTGTAAATTAAATTAATTCTATAAATATAAGTTTGTACATTAAAAATAATAAAAAGAGGTTTATTCTATAAAAAAATTAATTCTACATAATAAAAATTTAAGCGAGATTTTAGCTTTTAATTATATAATGTAGTGGAGATGTAAAGAGAGGAAAATTATTGTTTAGAAGGAAATGATTCACTCACCTCTTTCATCTATGGTAGGAGACAAGGATAAGGAGATGACAATTAGCAAAAAGGCAATGAAGAGGATAGAACCAGTGACAGCGCAAACCACTATGGTGGTCCATCTCTGCGATCTATCTTGCTGCTCTTCGAAAGTAGCTGGATCCTGGTGACATCTTATTTCTACGGATCGAAAATCGTCATTAATCGGCTGCATGACTGAAATATGTCCTCCTCTTCTGCCGTGTAAATTTCCTGCTTGCTTTGGTTCTGTTGCTAAGCAACGTCTCCCACCTGTTTATGAAAATACCTGCTGCATCTCCAATGACATTGGGTCTACCTTTATCCTTGTTTTCGTGTGTCACGCGTCGAGAACACTGTTACACAAATAGGATTTATATCAATAGAAAAACATCTCCGATTTTTATCTTTTCTATCTGAAACATATTCGGAACGATTTGTATAAAAATTATATTTTTTGCACTTATTAATAATTTGCAGCTGCGTGATAATTAAACATTTATTTTTAACAGATGTTGTTTTAAATCGGAAACATTTGTATTTTATACACAATATTTTTCGATTTGAAAAATAGATAATATTCACGAAATCATGATTGTTTTATTTTTTGTAACAATTTTTAAAACTAACAGTAATATTTATTATTCGATAATTTAAAAAAAAATCACAAATTATTTTTAGTAAAAAAATATACATAGAAAAGTTTTTCCGATCCAATTAATTATATAATAACTTTCTGTTGAAATAAAATAAGTAAAATGAATTATCATGAGAGATACCGTATTGATTTTTGAAAATTTCAAATGGTCGCCATTTTGAAATGGAATCCATACGCGCTTCAAAATTAATAAGTATATGGTTTGATTAAATAAAGAATCAATTTCTATAAAATTTGAATGCTCTGCTGCATTTACGATCTGGAAATATTTTTCGGATGGACATTCAGACAGGAAGATAAAATAATTATGTAATTAATAATTTTCTTTTAATAATGGTTAATTACACAATTAATATCTTTACAAATCCATTATTACGTAATTTTTACTTAATATAAACCATTGTTACGTAATTATTAACTAATATAAAGCATTTGGAATTATAATTTGCCATTTTTTATGATGATTCAATAATATAAGGTTTATATATAAAATGGTTTATATAATATCTATTATTTCAGATAAGGTTTAATATGCTTATAAATTATAATAAAATTATGTATAACTGAATATTTATATGATATCTTCACTTTATATAAAAATATAGGTAATTTATAATGCAAATAAGAGTATTACTTAAAATTTTAAATTTTATATACATTATTTCATCTAATTACATTCAAAATGTTATAGGAAACAGTATGTCCTTGAATGTACAGTATTTTTACATTTCCATTATTATAGAGCATTGTTTCCCATACAATAATATTATCAGTATACACAAAAGAATTCCCATTCTTTAGGGAGAAATCGCATGCCTAAAAGATCGAATCTAGATATAAAAAATTCCGAGAATTTTAATTTTGACAATAAAAAGAAGATTTAAAAAATAAATAAGAAAAAAAATTCAAAGAATTTTGTTCTGCTCAAGTTTATTGTTATTTTTTTAATGAGAAATTCAATTCGATAATTGAATCAGACGTTTTTATCGTATCCAAGTTAATGGCATTCTGTGGTTTCTGGAGTATAAATGATATGTTGGGAACTTAAAAATCAATTGGAAGATTGTGAAATAATGTTTTTTAGGCGAAATAATAATCTCTGACTTTAAGAACTACCAATATTACTGACACTGTTTCAAAAGAAATGTGACTCCTGATACCTGATGTTTTTTTCAAATTAAATGATTCCATCGCCGATATTTTTTATTTTTAAAAAATATTTGGTTTTAAAGCCAGTCGGAATATTCAAGAAAAAATATAGATTAAAAGCACTGGTAATCTTTAAATTATCTACGTAAAAATAGCATTTTAAATTTATTTCTTTTAAAAATAAATGCTATTTTCTCTCCTCTAAATTTTATTCCATGCTCTTTTAAATTTATATTTAAAATTTTGAGAAATTCTTATTTTTATAAGATTGTGTTTTGCAAGTTATAATTTAATCTCTTTGATAAGGCTAGTTTAAGTATCATCAAGTTCTTTAAAGAAGCCATATACTGTAAAAGGATTGAAAAACTATTGGTATACACGCAAATATACACCAGTTTATATCAATAAGTATTACAACAAAATGTTTACCGTACTTTGCTATTTTTTAATATTGATTACCGGTACTTAATTCTCTTTAAAATCTACTTGAAAAATTTTCAGAATCGAAAGATGGCATAGAAAACTTTTGAATACTTTATTATCTAAAGTTAAGTTATTTATTTAACCTTTGAAAAAATTATTTTCCAACCGGAAAATGTTATTTAGAAAATATACATTTTTAAAGGGTAAGAAACAGTGTTGAACATCGATAGGAAAACATCGATAAAACCATCGAAAGTAACATCGATGTTACAAAACATCGGTCCTAAAAACATCGATGTTTTCTAATATCGATGTTTTTTGTGCATTGTCAATAACAGCTGCATTGACATATTCTTCACCTATTTCCCAGTATTTTATCAACTACTTTAGTTTATTAGCTAGATATTCGCTAGTATACCGTTTTTCCAATATAAAAACATCCAATTCTACATTGCATAGTTTATTTTCCTCATCTATAAAGTGGACAGTCAAACTAATGTTTTACAGGTGTTAAACTAATGTTTAACACCTCTTCTGATGTCTGTCTATAAATCAGTTGATAAACATTATATGTCTAAATATTGTGGACAATATTTAGACATGTAATAAGCAAAATTTCTGTTTGAGCTGTTGTTTTACTATGGATACCATATTACTATATTTATCGGATATTAGTGTTTTAATCGTTGGTCGAGAAGGCTACGAAGATGCTATTGTCTTTACGAAATGTTGTAAACCTTCACCATCCAAATACTCAATGGCTTATTGTCTTTACACATCATAAATATAAGAGCTTGATTTACCTTATTTTCTGCAGATTCATCCGATTTGAACTCCTCAATGCTCCTAAACGAACTCAGAAATTTCTTTGTTTTCCTGGGAGAGGTTGTGACGATGATGCTTCGTCAGTGTCTTGATAACATTTTTCTTCCTTCTGCCAATCTTTCTGAACTTCAAGTTGTGGATGTTTGCTTTCAAGATGACACCTTAAATTCGTGGTATTACTACTAGTTTTCAGTTCTTTTGAATAATATATGAAAGTTGCAGAATTACTTTTATTTATAGCAAAATGTTGCTACAGAAAGGTTTTTGGAGGCATACTTACTGAGATACAAAGGCATAAATACTTTGAAAAAAAAAGAAACCGAAAGTGTTTCGAATATTAATTAAATGACGATAATAATGTGTCTCACGTGACAATTATAAGCACTAAAACAATATTGCCAGAAGGATTGTTCGATTTTCCTAATTCAAAATTAAAAAATTAAATAAAATCATCCTTCATTTATAAAATATTATGTAATATTACTTAACCCAAACGTCAATTCTACTACATAAACAGAAAAACCATCGAACATCGATACCAAAACATCGACTTCTAAACATCGAGCATCGATATAAAAATATCGATGTTCGGTGTTCAACACTAGTAAGAAGCCCAACTATAACGTAGACAAGCAAATTTTGTAATGTTTTTCCAATTCAACTATATTTATTCTTTGCTTTAATTAAGTTAATTAAATCTTATCATTAACTTGCAGCCTTCTATAATAATATAGATCCAAAATAATTGATTTTATTTTATTTAAAAAATATACATGCCCTTAAATAAATATTAACATAAACTTGTTAGAGTTTAAAGCTTAAAATTATTTATTGTTCTTACTTGGTCGTTAAAACATACATTAAGTTTTAAATGTTATAACCTATCTAATGTTTGTCTAGTCAGTTTTTATGTGTTTGCTAAGATGATGCAATTAGCGTTGAGAATAATTGCTGCTGTAGCCGATTACGATTGCAATTACGTTAAATAAGTGACTAAAGCCGTGATTTATTATAAATGTGATAAAAAAAAATATTAGTTACATCATAAGTTGTAAATCACAGTAGATAACAAAATTATCTAAAAATGACTTGTTACAGACCTTCAGTATAACAAGATGTTTGAGAAGAGTTGTGATAGGAATATAGAAGTTTATTTGAACAAACTTGTTTGAGCGGGTTTAGTATCTTAGAAGTTCTACGCTCATATTAAATATTCCATATAAATAAATGATGATGAAATAAAATCTAGTTTTTATACATTTATAAATATGAAGTGCAAATGCAACATTTCATATATACAAAACTCTAGCCATCTTACAATAAATATTATTTGAAATAGTAACAAATGTTTAAAGCTAGGAAAATGTCAAATTAATTACAATATACTCCTGATTAACCGGGATAATTGGGAAATGAATTACCTCGGATAATTTGCAAAATCTCAAAAAATTATGGACAATAGGCATTTAATATTAAAAAAATTGCATAAAAACATATTTCCAAATGTTCTATAATTTATTGAAAAAGGAAACAAGAAATTAGTTTATTTACAGCAAGGAATTACTGCAATAATTCCTTGCTGTAAATAAATCAATTGTAATTGTAATTTTAATTTGATTCTAATTTTTATTGCCAATTATCTAAGAAATAATAAAAAAATTAATGTGAGACATTTAAAAATCTATCAGTTAATTATCGATTTTTATCTTGGATGCGTTGACTATCACTTTCGGGTTGAGTATTACCCCGGATTATTCAACCCCGCATAATTGGGAGTCTACTATATTAATATTTTAAAAGTTTTATTTAATATTATTAAATAAAACTTTAAAAATATTATTATAAAATAAATTATTAAATAATTCATTAAAAAATACAGTAATTATTTTCATAGAAGATATAATTTTAAATGCACCATATAGGTTAAAGAGAAGTTAAGTGGCAGACGAAAAGTTAAGAGATACATTTAGCAAGTAAAAATATAAAAATATTATCATCGCATACTATACAATATTTGGTGCATCTTAAAAACATTTTTAAATTATTATTATTAATAATGAAAAAATAATAGATATTCTTGATTATAGTTACTGTGATAAAATTACACGATTTGACTTAATTGTAATAATTTCTATAATTTCTGTGTGATGTCGTACGTTGAAATTATTCTGTCTGAAAGAATTTAAAACAGGATCTATTTTTCACTTGGATTTAGATTTATCGCACATATTTATGAAGAAATAGTTATCAAAAAGAAAAAATTATAAAGGTAATTCTCAAAATTCTTTGTAATGTAGTTATACATTATATACATATTATATAATGTATACTATGACTTTTATATACAAAATATAAACATTATATATGTTTATATTTTGTATGTAAAAGTCGCCATCTTTCTTTACTTTTGAAAATGAGTGACTTCTTGATTTTTCCTTTTGCTTCCAAGAAAATTTTGTATTCTTGATCCTTCAGTATACAGATAATTATATTTACTTATATAATATTTTCGATTTTAAAATAAATAGATACATTGTATATATATTGTCTAATGATGACAATTGCATTACAAATTTAATTATAATTATGCGAGTTAAGTTTATTATAAAATTTTAATTAAATGAACATAATTCTTTTTCTTCCATCTAATTCGATTTAGCTTGTAAAAATTATTTAAATTTTAAATTTATATATCATATTTATTGTATTAATTAAAAGATCTTTTCTAAATTTCAATAATTTCCGATATTAAATATATTCAGTAATGAATTTTCAGAATACATCAACCACCATAATCCGGATTCCCCTAAAAATGATAAAGTACGATACAAGAAATCCCATTCTGGTTCTTTTAAGAGGAAAGCTGTCTTCTGTCGTCTTGCTAATATAAATTATTAAGTGAAATTATAAAAAACAGTTTAGGATTCCGCCTTAGTGAACAGTGAATTATTTCACTCTAATTGAATTCTTGGTAGAGTCACCGAAAATATATGCGAAGAATCCAAGTTTTAATAGCAAAAAAATATTTTTACTCTATTATTTAAATATTAAATGATAAGATTAGAATAGACTTTAAAAATACTATATAACCTACATTTAAAGTTTCTGTTGTTCTAAAAATATATTTGTTCCAAGTATTCGCCCTATTTTCTGTATATAGAGATTTATAAGAGAAACTTTGAATCACTGTTTTGTTTCAATATGGCGGATAAAATTTTTCTCGTAAATCTTTACATAATAATGCAATCTTCGAAGCAAACTACTGCCCACAATAGTTAATACAGACAGCAACAACTGCAGAAATTTTTCCAGGACTACAAAAAACCGAAACATATAAAAGAGGCTAATATTGATTGTTATAATTTAGTTGTAAACTTATAAAAATGTATATATTTATCCAATTCTTATGTCACTTACTGTATATTTAAAAATCCAGGAAAGCAATTGCTCTTTCTCGTTACTGCTGCTGCCCGTAAACACATTGGATAAATACAGTATAGTATAATAATATGTGGTTAAAAATGTTCATTTTTACAAAATATTTTAAATATTAATAACTTTAACTTGTATTTAGCTAATAAATATAAATTTCTAATATTAATAAAATGAATTTAAGTTAAATTTATTCAAATTTAAATATGTTACATTGTATTGTATTTTAAAAATTGTTTCTATAGTATTCACATCTAGAATTCAATAATCAGATTAAACTTGGAAATCAAGAGTCTTTCAGATGCCTAATGATCAGTCTATATGTGATCAGTCGATTGGAATACATTAGCCTTGTAATTTTTATGTTGATTTCCACTTTAAAAGATAGGAGTACGTATATCCACCCACGATTAATTAAAATACCAGCAAAATGTCTTATCAGGTTTTTTTAGATGACAAATTATAAATACAGTGAGTACTGTATTTATAATTAATTAGTCAAAGCCAATTCTTTTAAATATTATATATAAATTAGGATCCTTTTCTTTTGAAGAGTTCGATATAACTTCATTTTATGATCCTATATTTGACATAATAGCAATATGATATAAATTCAAGATTATTATAATCTTTATTTCATTAATATAGTTTATGCTTACCATTTAGTTAAACAGAAATAAAGTATTATACTGTAACTAAGAATATGTAATAACTTATTCAGTCCATATTAGCATACCGTAAATTCCCGATTAATCGGAGAAGTCGGGAAATTAATTTCAGTCGGATAATCCGCAATAATGCTCAAATATATTGAGATTATAGACAATATACATTTAACATTAAAATTAAATAAATACATACATATACTGTATATATTCAAATATTCTAATGTTAACTGAAAAAAAAAATAAGAAATTTATTTGCAGCAGGAAATTATTGCAATATTTGTAATATTTAGTTTATTCAATTTTGATCGTCAATTATCTAAGATCTTATAAACGAATTGGACAGGTTTTAAACTCTTCAGATATTGCATATAAGATAAAGTATCGATAATTAATAACATCACTTCCTGCAAATCCGCAACCTGGATAATCGAGAGTATAATGTATATGGCTATTGGTGATTGTTTGTTTTTATAGGCTGATTTCAAATATTAGTTCTAAATACGATTTTAGGGCTAACTCAAGAATTATATGTACAGTAGACTACAATATTTCCAAAATGGTATTTAGAACTACTTTTTGAAATCACCCATTGGTTACCAAAAATGTCATTTTTAATAGTAGGTTAGAAACTTTAGTTAACAGAACTTTTTTATTAATTAACTATATTCCATTTCTAAAATGGTTTATAGTTTGCCAGAAATTTTTGAAATCACTCTCCTCATTAAAATTTTTTCAATTTTTTAGCACTTTTGAATATCTATCCAATTTAGAATTTTCTTTAAGAGCACAATTATAAATTGTGTATAAAGATTGATCATTTTTCATTATTTATCTATAATTTTTATATTTAGGCTATTTTCTTCATTTATACATTAGGATTTTTAAATTTTAAATATTATGATTCGGTTAATCCTCTAAATGTAATTGCTTAATTCTAATTTCCTATTATTGTCCATTATTGCCACTCACAGTAAAAATTTCATCATTATATTGCAATAGTATTGGATATTGTATGATTAATTATTTTAACAACAGTTAATAGTATTAATTTCAGATATCTGGGTCATTTTCTTTATTTTTGATAACATTTTTTCATTTATTCCTTATACAATATTAAACAAGAGAGATGAAAAAACGATCATTTAGTTTATAAAAGTTTTAAATAGGCAGATAAGAAAATAGATGATAAGACCAACATCAGTTTTTTGCTAAATATTTTATAACTATCCGTAATTGAAATATTTTTAATATAATGTTAATCTTAATTATATCTAAATTTTCTGTTATCTAAATTCAAAATTCTGTTTTTTAAAATAATTTTGAAATGGTTTTCAATTTCTTTTAAAAAAAAATTCTAACAAAATGCAGTTATATTATTATTAAATATACATATAAATAAAAATTAAAAGTGATAAGAAAAAGCTTTTATCAAACACAATTCAATCCAAAAATAAATGTAAAAATTTATTTAAAATCAAATGACTGATTGATTGTATATTTGATACCAAGAAAAAAATTAGTTTGATATAAATATATACAGTATTTCAGAAAAGCATTTCTCTACCTGTATGTGTCTGGGTTTATTGAAAATCATATAATAAATAAAAGAAATTCATATTAAATTTTATGATAATGTTTTAATTTTAAAAGATTTCAAATATATTATGTATATTGTTATTCCTAATAATAATGAATATATCATTGTCATTGGGAATAAAAATATATCAGTTTAATGATTTTATATTTACACATTGCTGAATAGATTTTTACATTATCAACTAAATTTTAACATATCCATAGTAATGATATATATTATTGCATTTAAGCAATAATATAAGCAATTTTGAGAGATGATAAATTTTAGACATTTAAGTCTAAAATTTATCATCTCTCAAAATTGCATTTTTTTGCCATGGTCTGCCATAAATAAATCAATATCATAAAATGGTCAGTGATTCAGAAAAAGCTGAGAATTATTGGTATAAAAACAAGCAGTTCTAGAAAGAACTAACTCTCTATTTTCAAAATATGTATTTTATTTTGGAAGAGATTAAAGTTAAGGAATTAAAATATATATCATCAAAATATCTTCAATGGCATAATCTGTAGATTCAAAACCATAAAAATTTATTAAATAGTTTTGTAGTTAAAAAGACATAAAAGAGCACAGCACTAGACTGAAAAAATTCTTTATTACATATCGTTCCATATGTTACATATGTTGTCCAATCCTTTATGTCCTGTTTTTTGTCTTTTTTATAAGTGTCAGAATGTCTTTATCTGCAGTAGTTTTGTAGTTATTATAGAAAAATCTTAGAATACTGAATTTCTGTATTTATAAACAAATGAATTTATAGAGTTAATTAATACATCAAATTGAATAGCCTGATCACCCTGTTAAATCTTACAAAAATCAATTAAATAGTTCAAAAATTATTAGGAAGAAACTTTTGGAGTTTAAATATCTGCCATTTTAAATGATTGCAACTAGAAGATTAAATAGCATGATTATTAAGATGATCTCTAATAACAGATTACTACTACCAAATTTCATGAAAATGGTCCTCAACTTACTATAGGATTCAATTCAGACCCTGCAGTTGTAAGTCAGATTTGATCAGAAGTCAGAAATGCCCAAAATTTATGATTTCTTACTACTAATGTTTATTAGAATACTATACATTATCTTAATAAACACAATGAATACAAAATTACAAAAACTAGACAAAAAAGGACACTTTTCATATATTGGATCAAGGCAGGGCCACGGAAATTTTTGGGCCGTGACAAGTCTGTGGTCCAGCTCCCACTTAAAAAAGTGCATCACTTTGGTTTAATAAAAAATTTCATATAAAAACAATAAAGCATTTTATTTAAAAAAGGCAAAACAATAAATTCAAAATTCCATATATTACATACTATGTTATATATAAAAAAGTTTTTGGTACAGTACAACTGCTTTGGGTAGTCTGTCGGCAGCCTGCAAACTATCGGATACGTTATGTGACACTTCAGGCCCGACGGTCGGGCCCTTTTCAATGCCAGGCCCGTGACAAAAGTCACGGATGTCACTCCCTCTCGGCAGCCCTGGATCAAGGTCTTGAACCCATTGAATCACATTGACAAATTACAGAATTTACCAATTATATCACCATCATAAGTTGAGGATTACTTATATAATAATTATTTCAAAAATTATTAATGGGAAACATATACAGACATCATGGTGATCTTATAAGGTTAAAAGGATTAATTAATTTAATTAATTTCAATTGAACCAGAAAATAAAAGTGTTACAGTATGGACTGTATTTATTATTTTATATATATATTCAGAAAAATCATATAATTTAATGATAATGTTTAATTTAAAAGATTTCATATATATTATGTACTGTATATAGTTATTCCTAATAATAATGAATATATCATTGCCATTGGGAATAAAAATATATCAGTATAATGGTTTTATATTTTCACATTGCTGAAGGGATTTTTTTTCATTATCAACTAAATTTTAACATATCTAATATGTTGCTAAAATCTTTGAAAAATTGTATTTATTTCTTTAATTCATATTTATCATTTAATTTTATTTCATCTCAGCATTAGATAGCAGATCAAATTTAAAATTTTATGATTAAATAAGTAATCATAAATTCAAATATATAATGAATTATATATAGAAAGTTCTTGACTCACAAGTTCCCAGATTTGCCAATCTTTTTCAAACCTGAAGTACCAAAAAAATTGAAAATACGAACCTTAACTGCAATAAATAAATGTCAAACAGTCATAAAAAGGCATTTCAATCCACACACATAGTTATCCAATGCAATATGCCTGTTGTTTATAGCAAAACTCCATTGTCTGCTATGAAATCAGAAAAATGAAAATGGTGGCTGACCCTCTCTAGTTTTATCAGTATATTATGTAAATAACTGTCATTTCTGGTTTCTGCCTAAAGCAATAGTTCATATGTATAAAAGCTCATCGTACTTATCTGTCAATAATAATGAAGAATAAAAATTGTTTAGCATTTATATGACAGGTAATTTCTTTGTTATTATAATTTGCTTGATTTTAAGGCTATATTTTCATTTCTTTGATAAATAAATCATTATTTTAATCATAAACTATTGATTTTGTTGTCCTTTACTTAATTTTATTATGGTCGAATTTCATTGATGAGAATGGAACCCAATTTTAATATTATGTCTATGACAAATTTATTCTTGGTTTATGAGTTCTCATTTTATGAACAATTTCTATGTCCAAATTATTTGTATTATATAAATATAAAAATAAACAAATCTTTCTTATTATTAATATATACTATTTTTAATATAATGTCACTTTATACTGTAGTATATAAATAATGATATGCATTTTTATAAGCATTTTTTATTTTGTGATTTTTTTTTTAGTTTTATATTAGCAACCATGTAAATGTAATATAATAAATTATATCTACCAATAAAATTTTTGAACTTATATGATAATTTAAATTTATTTTTCAAAATGAAGTTTTCATTTTTTAGAACTTGTTTCTTTATATGGCATATTTTCTTCTAATACAATGCCTTCTCTTATTTTTAGTTCTGAAAATAAAAAAATATTTATAATTATTATAAAGAATTAAAAATTGCACATAAAATACATTGACGTTTAAATTAATTAAATAATTAATTTTAGTAATAGCCCTGGAATTAAGAAAATTTAATTATTATTGCATTATGAATTAAACCAATTTTCAAAAGTAACAACTCTTTATTAAGCAAATAATATTAAAAATATATGAATATATTTTATAATGAATAAGGAAAACTTCTTACTTTAGATATTCAATAAAAGCAAACAATAAGCCAAAAAAATAAGATAAATCGTTTATTCAAAAACGTTTTTGGCTATCCACGTAGCCTGCCTCAGTTGATTACAACTGAGGCAGGCTACGTGGACAGCCTGCAATATATTTGTTTTTAATATTAAATACAAATGCGAGATTCTCTGGTCTGTATTACAACTGAGGCAGGCTACGTGGATAGCCGAAAATGTTTTTGAATAAACGATTTATCTTACTTTTTTGGCTTATTGTTTGCTTTTATTGAATATATTTTAAATATACTTATAGAAATTTACAAATTCTTAAATGCATATATATAGATACTCCCTGATTAGTATAAATTTAGCTTCATATAAAAAATTCTTATATTCAAAATATCTTTTTAATCATCGTTATAATGTAATATACAACGCAGTAATGTAATTTTATAAAATAATAATATAATAATGGTCATGATACTATGAAACTAAATGAGATTATTATTATTATTATTATTATTATTATTAATTATTATTATTATATTGGGGTAGTCAATGTGAGCACGGAATAACTTCGGAGCAAAAGTGCCATGTCGGACAAGACTCAAAACATAGCTGTTACTTGAGATGTAGTTGTGTATTAACTAACTGTCTGTGTCAAGCTGAGAAACTTTCTTACTGTTGCATGTATTGAGTAGTGATGCTTTTTGTAGTGTTATGTATGTCATTGCATGTATTGAGTGTGGTGCCTTTTGTAGTGTTATATATGTCTTAATCTAAGTTCCGAGGCTTTTTGTGTAGTTGTGGGGAATTACTTCCTGTTGAGGATAGAATGATGGGTACTGTTAAAACCTTTTGCATTCCACAAAGATGCTTATTTGTTGTGAGAGTTCTGTGTATTTGCTAATTTTTTGGATGAATGCATCCTG
>AYEL01059374.1:0-12270 GCA_000484575.1 Olivierus martensii | reverse complement strand
AGTTTATTTAATTACAGATATGGTTCGTAATCGTTCAAGGACAACAGAATCATGGTCATTTCATGGTCTGAAGAGAGCATGCTGTCTGCCATGAAGGCGTTTAAAGAAGACGGAATGCCACTTGCAACCGCTGCCAAAACCTTTGGGGTTCCGAGAAATACACTAAGGAGACGTGTGATGTCGAATGTTGAAATACCAAAGTTTGGTCAGCATACTGCTTTCTCAAAAAATACAGAAGACGAGTTAGTTGGACATATCATCAAATTGGACAATATAGGTTATGGACTAACAAGAAAAGAACTTCGTCAACTTGTGTATCGTTTCGCAATCGCCATTGGAATAACACATCCCTTTAATAATGAAACTGAAATGGCAGGGGAAGACGAGCTTCGGAGATTCCTGAGTCGGCATAACAATTTAACTGTTCGTGTAGCGGAAGGGCCTGTCTTACGCTCGTGCCAAAGGCATGACCAAGGAAAGGGTCGATAAGTTCTATAGCCTTTTTTCAAATAAGTGTCCGTTTACCCCATTCAAAGTGTCCTTTTGCCCCTATTTGATATGGGGCAAACGGACATGATGTCAAATTTTTTTAAACACATAAATTCAATGTATTTTATTAGAATTTAAAAGGGGAAGTATTCCCGTTTCATTAAAATATGTGCAATAAATAATCTAATAAATATTGGTTAAATTTGCAGCAATTGTTATGTGATTTATTTCTAAAACATTCCTTAAGATGTCCGTATGCCCCGCATTTACCCTGTAAACTGATTCGTAGAAACACATTTATTTAATTTAAACCTCATAAATTTAGATTTTTCTTCTTTCATTTTAAATTATTATTCTCAAATCATTTCTCTATTATTTTAGTATCACTCAGTAGAATATTTAGGTCGGTATTGATAAATTTAAAATCATCTGTATCACCAAAACTATAGAATTAACCATATTAAAAAATACAGTTAACATACGCAGCAAAAAGAAGTGGACTTAAAGCTGACCCTGAGGTAAGCCATTTGTTAACGTACACTGACCTAATTTCTGTCTATTAATTATAACTATATTGAATCTTCTTTGAAATAATTTAATAACTCAATCGGTAATGAATGTATCTAAATCAAATTCCTTCATTAATCTATCACCCAAAATTTGTAAATGAAAATTTTCATAAACGACTATAAGATCCAAAAATTAGTATAAGTAGTTAAATTGTATAAGTTGATTTATTGTTTCCAGCAAAATATTGATTACCATGTAGCTTATTTATTAATTGAAATTTTAAAGATAGCCGTAATGCTTTTTCAAACCCTATAAGAAAAGAATGCGCTATAGCAATGGCAATCTATCTGTCTTATAGATTATAAGATTGGGAAAGACAACGTTCTTTGCCAGGTTTTTACATGGAATACCTCCATTGATTAGGTATAAGATTATTAATTAAAAATTTATTACATAAATATGTGATATGGTACAGTACATCTGAGAAAAATATTCTCGAAAACAATTATGGTATATATTTTAGTTCTATTGTAAAATCTATAGATTTTCTCAAAGCTTTAATTATATTATCTGGAGTTATGTATATATCGGAATAACACTTCTGTAGGATTTATGATTATCGTTTTTTACATTTTGTAATATTATTTTTTGTCTCAAAAATAAGTAGCTAATAAATGTGAACGTTCCATCGAAATATTCTTATCTGCATTTTTCTTTTTCTATATTTAACAACATAAGTCTATAAATCTTTAGGGGATGATGAAAAACGATCACATATAAGTCTTAAATAATTAGTTTTATTACGAAAAACTTAGTATAAAAAGTTTTATTTACGCTTAGGAAAATCCACTATCTGAAACAAATTATTAAAATAGACCATCTCTGACAAGAAGGAAATCTCATAATTTACCCAAGAAATATTATTATTAAATTTAAAATCATCCAAAAATCATGATATCAAATGCCCAGATGTAACTTAATTATCTTATTTATCATCGATATAATTACTTCAATATCATGATTCTTCATATCCGATGGAAAATAAATAAATAAAAATGATTAATCTATATGTACTAATTTTGATAACAAGTAAATTATATTTTAATGAAGTTACTTTAACTGACTTTTTATCCTTTAAAACAATAATAATTCCTCCTCCACGTCATTCCAATCTATTAGCCTGAAAGAATAAATAATCGTTACTTTCCAAAAAACACGGTACCGTAAACTGCGGTGACTTAGGCCCATTAGGGTGGCTTTGGCCCAATTTTGGAAACGTGTTCCTTTTTTAAATTTATCACCAATGTTTAAATATGTAACAAAAAACAATAAAAATATAAATAAACAAATGTTTTTTATGACATCTTTAAAAATTGGTGATAAATTTAAAACAGAAACACGTTTCCAAATGGGCCAAAGCCACCCTAATGGGCCTAAGTCACCCCAGTTTACAGTACCTTTTTTATTTTGGGCCAAAGCCACCCTAATGGGCCTAAGTCACCCCAGTTTACGGTATCTCAATACCGCCTTTCGTCATCCAGGATTCAGTTATTATAATTATGTCATAATTTAATGTCGGTACACTCATAGGTGTATCAACTTTATTACGAATGTAGCAAGCATATCTTAAAACACCACAAGATCTCTGTTATCCATATAATGTATATCGATTGTAGATGTTAATTGTTCATTTTCAGTGTCACAGTCTTTTCAGCCTCAATTGTATTCAATGTGTTTGAATTATCAGTGATATAATTTGGTGTGTTCTTTATCATATGTCAATCAACAAACTTCCTTACTAACGTTCCTGTGGCCGGAAAGAAGTCTCGATGAGTTTATTAAAATCTTTATCCCGCACCGATAAATAAAAGTATTTTGTTTTACATTTCTTAATATGTAGCACTTTTGTTTTGAATAAAACTTTTAACATCGTTAATCGATGAGTTTGTCAATGATATCATTGTTTTTATTTTAAATAAAAAATATTAATTTAAAAGATATATAAAAATATATTCGTTCAGCGATTATCTTTATAATTCCTATAATAAAAATAGCTGTAAGAAATGCCAGATTTTATTGTGTTAGAAATTTATATTTTTAATAGAAAGTCTTATCTCTATTTTTCAGAATTTCCTGTTATTTAGTAAAGTTTGATAGTTCCCATTAAAATGATATAAATACTATGCAACAAGCGCTCACAAATTGGCTTATACTCAATAAAGGTAAGACTTTGTAATTCTTGAATGTAACTGTTAAATCTGACAATATTTTCTGTCAAATATGCATACCGTAATTTAAATATTTTATATCTGAGGTCATTGGGTAAATCAGTTATATTTTTTTAATAAACGAGTACAGAGTATTTAATCATTATAGGATAAAGTTTTTTTATTTGCAAATAATATTATTTATTAAATGACAAGTATATTATTTTACAGAATTAAGTCTAAAGTTAGACCCGCATTACTCATTTCCTTATACCTTATCATCTCATCTCCATCGGAGACTTTTCAACACAAAACGATCCCCGCAAAGGAGTGATTAATTATTTAAAACTAATATCAATATTAATTTAATATTTTGATTCTTATTTATGAATATTTTTTATTTATAGCAAATATTAAAATTAAGTTAAATTATATATTTTCTAATACATAATTTCCATATTCATTTTTTTACTTTTGTTAAAATTTTGTAACAAATAAGTAATTTTATTTACATAAAAATTCATTTATACTCAACATTCTTTATTAGAATATATTTTAAAACGATAAGAATCTGATTTCGTTGTTTAAGTCATCTCTAACTTGTAAAATATATAGTCCTATACTGAACTCTGAATATTTAGTATCTTTGAAAGATATTAAATTGTCAGAGTTCTAATGAAATTAAATATATATTCTTAGTTAGCTAACAATGAAAAATATATAAATTAGAAACAATAGAACTCAAACACTCATGGTTAATATATAATTTAAGTATGTTTCAACTTTATTCTCTAACTTTTGAAAAATTTTTTCAAACAATGAAGTATAAATTTATTTTCATTTTGTTATACAATTACTTTTTAAACATATTATTATGTTGGAATAAAAACGCCTAAATACTAATATTAGATATACAACGTGACATTTCTTTATTAGGCAAAAAACATCCGCTCTGCTAATTGAGATAATAGCGTTCATCATACAAGATTATATATCGCTTTGAATGGAGATTCAACTTCGAGATGCTGTACTGTTTCTTCCAAATTTTGTCACGAAAAATAACCATCACTCGCAGCAATTATAATCGAATACACTATCACACCGAATATCGAAACTCGGGAATCCATGTTGTCCATCAACACATTTTACATCGATAAGTTCTTTAAAAGTATAGCCTTTCTTCTTTGATTCTGGTTTATAACAGTTATTATAAAACAATTTGAAGGCCTCATTACATTCATTGTAATTATCGTACAAAAATGACAAGTTCCAGCTAAACTTCCGTCTTTTTATACAACTAGGAATCCATATTTTGATGCATTAGAATTTAACTGTTCACCATCCATGAAACATTAAAATAATGAACTTCGATATAGTAACTGTCAGGAACATCTACACAAAAATCTTTCTCGATATTTGGCAATTTTTAAACGTCTGATAAAGTCTGTCACAAAAAGCATAAACATGCTTCTCCATATCATAAGTAACCAAATATGGCTAATAATGAAAACAACAAATTGCTAGTAAATATATCAGATATTTCATTCCTTATTTTGATTGGCTACTTCCAAAATTTAACAAAAACATATGAGGTGCTAAACGATCATCTTTACAATTTTTAAACGTCTGATAAAGTCTGTCACAAAAAGCATAAACATGCTTCTCCATATCATAAGTAACCAAATATGGCTAATAATGAAAACAACAAATTGCTAGTAAATATATCAGATATTTCATTCCTTATTTTGATTGGCTACTTCCAAAATTTAACAAAAACAAAAGATGATCGTTTAGCACCTCATATAATATAAGTATGGTTTATTTTTGTCGCTTACATAGAGATAGCTTTTATTAATCGAGATATATTCGTGATTTTCAAATCTATGAAATCACTGGAAAACCTTGTTTAATCCTTTAACTTAAGGTAATAAAAATATCATCTTTATTAAAATTCTTAAGGTACATTCGGTTTTTCGACACACGAAATACACTGAAGAATTATGCATGACGTTATATAACACTGCCAGTTTGTGCACCGAGTTTATCTGATGACGAGCAGACGATGTTGTAGTGAAAATGGCGAATAGCGAAGTGATGTTATGAACTAGTTCATGAATTTTTGTAAATTCTATAAAACTTTCTATAGAAAATGAAGACAGCAGCGATAATGAAGCAATTTTATTCGAAATGCTATTTAAACATTTGATCGAGAGTATGGCTAAGAGCAAGAGTGATTTTTCTTGTGGTGTCTGTAAGAAATTATTTTGTCCTAATGAAGACATTATTTTCTGTGTTTGTAATGAAAATCATAAATATTATCCACTATGTGTAAAGATATCGATTTCTTCTTTTCAGAAATGTCGAATTCTGCAAAATATACCTGGAGTGTGCAATTTGCTCTGATAAACAAATATCTGATTATGAGTTTCCTCTTGATTCGGGTTTGATTGACTTACATGTTTCTGAGATTAAACAAAATAATGAATTTTTATTAAATGAATTTAAGAAAAATATGATAACATTTATACAAGGTCTTATGAAAATTGGCTCGGATAGTGCTTTTGGAGTGATTTTACAGGAGATAGATTTTCGTTATAAATAGCTTTTATAAATATGCCAATCTATTTCTGAGAGGATTGAAATTCTTGAAACTAACACTCAATCAATAATACAGAAACTAGCTGCGTCTAATCCAGTGGAAGTTAAAAATGATAGTAAAATTGAAAATCTTATTGAGAACAAATATCAAGGAATCACAATAAATCTTAATGATAATAAACGTGAAATTGCAGACATGAAACTTAGTTTAAAGTCATTAATGGATTTGATGAATCTGAATCAGACAAATGTTTGTTTAACCAATTCATCAAATAGTGAGTCAAAAAATATTAGTAAACCATTATATTCAGATTTATTAAGAAATGATAAGAGAACAGTTGTTTCTGTTACTACTCACATGACACCTGAAGTTAAAGAAGATAAATTAGCATCAATGTCTAAACTCTTCTGAGTTTAAAACAGTTGTAACTAGAAATTCTTTTGAAAAATCTTTATTTCCCAGTTACATCCTGACACAAATGTCAGTGACATCCAGAATTATATTGATAATAAACTCTCAATTCCAACTAGAGTTTATAAATGTAAAGCCAAATATCCAACTTATTCCTCTTTTTGTGTTTCTGTACATGCTTCAAATATAATATGAATAGATTACTTGATTATGAATTCTACCAAAAGGAATTTTTATAAGAAAGTTTAATAATAATCCTCCTGTAGAAGTTGTTGCATTAAATAGCAAAAATCTTCAAGAGAAGGTAGAGTCAGTAATAGCAGAAAAGTTCAAAAGATAGCTGTCATGACATATCCAATAACGATAATTTAACATCTAATAAATATGATAAGGGATAGCAATTAAATAATTTTGGAAATAAAAATAAGTAGATGTATATTTATTATCAAAATGTTCAATCAATAAGAAATAAAACTAATCAACTGGAGACAATGCTTTCCTTGGATTACGACCTGATTTGCTTTACTGAAACATAGTTATCTGAAAATGATATAGATGTCAAAGATTTGTATGATAAATATGCATACAATGTTGTTGATGCTATTCGATTAAACAGAGTTGGAGGAGGTACGTTGGTTGCTTACCGAAGATTTGTATGATAAATATGCATACAATGTTGTTGATGCTATTCGATTAAACAGAGTTGGTTAAACAGGGTTGGTTGCTTACCAACGTTTTTATACCTCAGTCAAAACTTTTAGTTTGGAGAGATTCTCTTATTGTTGTTTTAATTAATGTAAACAAGACTTTATTAGCCTGTATCTATTTGTCACCTAACGATTCATCTGAATATAAAATGGAAACTATTCCACAGCTGATCAAGATAATTGATGTACAACAATTTGATAACTGTATTATTCTTGATTTGAATTTTAATAACAATACCTGGGAACATGGTATTTATGAGTATAACTTCTTATATAATTATCAAGAAATATTTTTAATAGAATTATTTTTTTAATGATTTAAACAAAAGGTTTTTTCCCCTACAAGAGGAAGCAATTATCTGGACTTGATATTTACAGCCAATTCAAAAGCTTTGGTTTCTAGTATAAATATTATAATATCTGATCATATTCGTATATTATATACAAGTAAACATTTCCTAACAAATCAAGTTGAGAAGAAATTTATCACTTATTGACAATGGTCATATGCTGATTGGGATTCATTTAAATATAATTTACTTTGTTTTCCTTGGGATCAATTATACAGGGTGAGTTTTTTATCTTGAGACAACAAAATATCTTAATTTAATTTCATTATTTTGGAAAAAGTTGTAGACAAAAAGTTGTAGGGTTTTGAAGGGGCAATCAATTGATGACCTTGAATGTGACCTTGACCTTGACCTTTACTTCGAAGGGGCAATCTATTGGTGACCTTAAATCTGACCTTGACCTTGACCTTCAATGTAATTTGAGTCAAGTCTGTTTTTTAAATAGGAAGACATACTTTTGACCCCCGGCAATGGAAAGAGCGGAAAATTTCACAATCGGATATACCCTTGAACTTAAGGTTTAGGTCAAAGTTCAAGGTTATTTTCAGGTCAAAAGATTTTACCAACGGGATACCATAATTTTTATCACATTTTTAATGACCTTATTACTTTGATCTTTAAAAGCATTCACTACTTTTAGTACTACCCAGGAGTAACAACATGGACTTAGTAGTTTTCTGTTCCCTTTGGGGTGCTTGATTTCAATGAATCCCCTCATCTCTCACTATCAGGGTGGTTGTTTTTGGTGCATCACTTTACTTCTCTCCATAGCTTCAGGTATTGGTTTTGGGGAAAAATATTAGTTTTTGGGAAAATGTTTCCCCAAAACCAATACCTCAAGCAATGGTGAGAAGTAAAGTGATGCACCAAAAACAACCACCTGATAGTGAGAGGATGTAGATATTATTTACATGAAGGTACAATTCTTATTGGCTTCCTTTATAAGGGAGCGATTACTTTGATTGGCTACCATTATAACTTTATTTTATAATGTAACCTTATAACGGGAAGCTTCCCTTATGCTTAGGACGTTATGGGAACTGTAAGGTTATAACAGGTCTTTTTATAACGGAAAATACTTTTGCGCAAACTCGCTAATATCAATAAATTTACATTAAAATAATAAATATTCTAGATATTAATAAATTTAAACAATGTTGTAATTAATTATTCAGTTTTTTATGTATTCTTTTAACAATTCTGAATGTTTTTTTAACGCCCCGATTAATTCTCTGTGGCCTTTTTCTTTAGCTTCTTTCTTTTTGCTAAATTCAATAAATTTTCTAATATCTCTTTCATCCTACTGTGTCAGTTTTCCGTTTCTTTTATGAAATCATTCCAGACATCCAGAGGACTGTGCAGAAACACTGCATGTTGATGATGAAGACGAAGATAAAGGCTGTATACTTGTAGATTCAGACTGTGGTAAAGGATCACAAAAATAATCATCAACTCATTTGATAGCTGTATCCCGTCACTAGTACTAACTGTGGTAACTGAAGTGATGTTAGGATGTTTACACAGAATTTTATCTAAAATCATCAACTCATTTGATAGCTGTATCCCGTCACTAGTACTAACTGTGGTAACTGAAGTAATGTTAGGATGTTTACACAGAATTTTATCTAAAATCTATTCTTCAAAAATTTTACAGATTTTCTACTTCTTCCAATTTTGCTATTGTTGTCTTTAACAGCCTTATAAGTATGAAACATTGCTTTCCACTTATTCTCACATTGAATAAATGTCACATTGTGATCATAACTTATCATTTTCTTTGAGATTTCTTCCCATACCTAAAAGCAAGAAATATATTTTTCTAATAAAAACTACTTTCAATAAATTTCAAAAAGTAATTTATAAATTTATGATTCAATTGTATATAATGATAATTTGGTAACAATAGTAAATTTTACATAAACAACTTAAACAAGAATTGTATAAGATATTAACAATTTATAAGTTGCACAATTCTTGATAGAGATTTTAGAAAGAATGCTGGTCTTCTACTTCAAGTATGACAGCAAACAGTATGATTGCACTGAGGATTTATGTTTTATTGATTTACATCTTTTACTGATTATACTGGGTGATTGAGATATATTTATATATATCATTGCAAGATGATTATGATCAAGAATTTTTGATGCACATTGTTAGTAAAGATCCTATATTTTCCTATAGTTTCCTTACATACAAATTAACATTTATTTATTATAAATTTATTGTCTATTAGATAATTTAGTGAAAGTAAATATCAGATGCTATAAATAATTTAAAAGATAATTATACTATATTGAATTAAATTTCAAGTAGAAAAACTAGCAAAAAATATTAAACCCTAAAATAGCGTAAAAATAAAATAATAAAAGTCTCTATAGATAAATTTTTAGATATTTTTAAATAAAGGAAAAAATTTACTATTTATTGATGAAATCATTAGTAAACATTTCGTTAATAATATATAATTAAAACTTTAATGTCATAATGACATAGTATACCATTTGAATATGTAGTTTGTATCCAGGCCATCATAATATGTGACACAATAAATTTTTTTAAATTAATAAGTGATTATTTTAAAACAAAAATGTTCAAGTTAATTTTATGAACATTCTATCATTATTTAGTTTTATTTTTACTTTTGAAATAATTATATTCAAACAATTTATTTATAGCTAGAAGATAGAATTCGTAATGTATATTGCAATTAATAAATGAAAGTAGACTAAAATGATATCACTTACATCTTTTTTCTTATATTTGGAAAGAGAAAATTTATATTTTAATTCTTCATAACAACTGGTTAATAATTTAATAGCATCATCTTTTCAAACATAGATTTCTTGTGCAGATAATTTTTTTCGTCCTCATTGACAGGTAATTTTAATTGTCCATTTTCTATTAAATTATTAATGTGTGTAGAACGAAAGCTTTCATCTGAAAAATATTAATTCTTGCTTTAGCATTCTATCATTATATTGGTTTTATAAGCTAATATAAAACGATTATAATTATATAAAATATACATTTATTTATCTTCTAATTTATTACTTACTTTCTAATTTTTGATCAGTAAGAGTGACGAGAAACAAGGTAATATGATTTTCTCCAACATCCCTTGAAACCTCGACTACAGAGGAAGCCATCTTGATACACAATCTGCACTACTTCTTAAGCAGAATCGTTTAGTGCGCACATAAAGTACATGAAAGTGTATACACTAGTGATGACGAACAAACTATACGAGTTGCACTGCCGATAGCAAACGGATAATGTATACACAATGTATACTAGTGTATTTCGTTCGTCAATGCCAAATGCGCCTTTAATATGAGTACAGTAATTTTTGTCGCTCACCTAGAGATAGCTTTTATTAATCGAGATATATTCGTGAGTTTCAAATCCTATGAAGTCGGTGGAAAACATCGTTTAACCCTTTAATTAAGATATTAAAAATATCACCTCCCAATAATTTTTTAATATAAGTACTGTACATCTAAAACTAATATTTTTTCGCCCAAATATAACAGCGGCGCTGTTAAATGACACAAAAAACAGCAGCAACATGACAATACTGTTATGTACTACAGCTATCCAAACAAAAAAACAACAGTGACACCATGACACTGTTACCAGTACACAATTACCTCCTCATATTACTACTGAAATTTTCCAATTTTATTAGATATTATAAGTAAATATCAATATAAACTAATTCAAAAAACTTTTTCCAACTGATTTTATTTATTTATTTGAAACATAATAGGCTAATTTCAATACTAATGTTCAAAATCAGTCATCTCTCTGGTGATAATTAGGTATTGTATTCGTTTTAATTTTCAAATTTCCAATGTAGTAAATAGAAAAACATAATAAAAAATTTGCAACTTAAATAAATGTTCTCGAATTTTTCATAAATAACTTACGCTTTGTTTATTTTTTTCTTGTATGGAAATTTCTTTGACATGCCAAATCCAATACTTGCAGAAAACAAATGATCTTCAGACACTAGAAAATTTTCTGGTCCAAACATGCTGATAAAAATATCTATAATAGTGTCATAAAAAATATATGCGTATTTCTCTTTCACTATTCGATTTGCCAAATTTCCATCTAGAAGATTGTCTTCAATTTTCTTTAAATCAAATAATTTCTTTATTTCTGCTGCAGTACCTTCGGTAGATTCCTAAAAATAAATGTAATATACCATATAAATTTGGTTATAAATAATTTATAAAAAATTTCTGCTCAAGTTGAGCAGAAATTAAATGAAATTTACATCTGCTTTGCAGATTATATTAAAATTTTGAGTTTAATTTTAATTAAAGAAGTCAGTTTATTGAAATATAAATTTTGAAAAATAATATATACAATGTTTGATTAATGCACTGCTGTTAATATTTGGAGAAAAATAAAACTTTATGTAAATGTTTCTAATCATTAGGATAAATATTTTCATTCCTTTAGTTAAAAATATCTATATAACATAGTAAATACAAATTCATATATTCTTTATTAGAGGAGTATTCTCTTCTGATGTAAATTTGCTCCACAAATGATTTTGTAAACATAAACAACAAACATTAACAGTTTGTTGTTTGATTATCCTAATAACATTTAAAGAAAATAATGGAGCTTTTTTTACTGAATTAGCAAAATAACATTTCTACAGCATATCCTTATTAGAGAAACCTTTGGTGAGGACAAGTATTTGAAACTATAAATATAGTATTCTCTTCTGATGTAAATTTGCTCCACAAATGATTTTGTAAACATAAACAACAAACTGTTAATGATTATCCTAATAACATTTAAAGAAAATAATGGAGCTTTTTTTACTGAATTAGCAAAATAACATTTCTACAGCATATCCTTATTAGAGAAACCTTTGGTGAGGACAAGTATTTGAAACTATAAATATAATATAAATACTAAAACTATAAATATAAATATAAATATTTATATATATAATATATAATATTTATATTTATAGT
>AYEL01059373.1:0-31106 GCA_000484575.1 Olivierus martensii | reverse complement strand
GCTCCATTGTGTTAGTCTGTATTGTCTTGTAGAAAGGTTTAACCTGAAAAATTACCGGTACAATAAAATGTTGTTATAATTTTTATATAAGGAATTTTTTAAGAAAGCACACAACAAGTATTAATGTACATAGTGTTGCCATATTTTCGAAAAAAACCCTAAAATAAATCAAAAATTGAAAATTCCTTTTCTGTTACTGTCCCAATTAAGCGAAAAGTTGTCCCAATTAAGCATTTAAATTATGTATTAGTTTATTAGTTTGGTTTCTGTTCTTTGAGATTTGTCCCAATTACGTGGCTGTTCCAATTAACCGGTGTCCCAATTAAGTGGAATCCACTGTATATATATATATATTTATATGCAAGCATCAAAATTGAATTAGAGAATTTTTAGTAATAATTTTTGGTCATCATAAGTGCAAATCATTGCAAGTCAAGGATTACCTGTAATACAAATTTTGTGTGTCTATCAATTTTTTATATACTGTGTACAGGTAGTCCTCAATTTAAATTGGAGTTTTATTTTGAACCCAGCTGTAAAAAGTTCGTAAATGCCCAAAATTTATGGATTTTTCACTATTAATGTTTATTAGGATATGATATATTATCTTAATAAGCGTAACAAACATTTATAACTATAAAAAACAGATATAGAGGAGGACACTTTCCAAATATCAGATCATTTAGTCAGGAACTTGAATTCATTGAACTGTCTTGACTAACTTTAGCGATAAAAAAAAAAAAAGATAGGTCTTGACTAATCATAGAATTTATCAATATCATCACCATTATAAGTACAAATAGTTTTAAGTCATGCGTATGTATATAAAGGTATATATACACACATATGCATGACTTGATGGTAAATATAGGTAGTCCTCAGCTTATATAATCATTATAATACTGCAAAAAAATTTTGCAAGTTTATTAGTATCTCCATATCAACATAGCAACAACAACAAACATTTCCTGGTAAAAATTTACTTTACCACTAAGCAATCAGGTATATTACACTCATACATCCATGGTCACACTGCAGACTCCAGTGTCATCTAGTGACAGCAAAAAAGATGGCAACTTATAATTTTACTAAGGATGTTTTATACATGGATAGACTGCTCAATACTAGCAACGAGTGAAGCCATCTAACTTGTGGGGTAAACCAATGTAACATCATCATAAAATCAACAATATAGCAAATTGACTTTGTTTTGGTGGCCAGACATATCCCATTTATGTTAGTGAATATTATACCATAAAATCCCATCACCTCAGTGCCTTCACTTGTTGCTAGTATTGAGTAGTCTATCTATGTATAAAACATCCTTGAATTTTACCTACTGGAGGAACATTAACCTCATGCTTCAACTCAAAGCCTACAGCTCTTCATGTGGTTAGCTTGCTATTACTCGCTATGCTTTCTTAGGCTGCATGTTCTAAGTGGAGATATATAAAATCCATTGAGGTTTGCATGTAAAAGCGAATCACATGAAAGTATGAATATCCTTCCTTATCTCATCATGGCATACTTTTGCTGTACGCTGAAAGTGTTCAATGTACCATTTTATTCTTTCGATGACACTGGAGTTTGCAGCACAATGCAACTGACTGCTTTTGTTAAAGTAAATTTTTTCCCCATTTCTTCTTACTTTGTACAATTTAATAGTTTTACTAAACGAAAATTAATTAAAACTGAGGTTTTCGTGTATCAAGTCCAATTTTCCATTCTATATTATATTACAGAAATTATGAAAATTTATTAAAATTATTGTCAATTATAGTATATGTTTACCAGAAATTGAAGATCCACTGTTTTCAGACATTTCTATGATGTCTTCTTAATTAATATTTTTATTATGGAATTGAGAATTTATAATTGTTTTTTTAATGATTTAAAACATCAAATATCAAAATTATTTTTAAATTCGCAATGTTAAATATCATCTCAAATCAAATAAAATTACGATACTTTATCGTAATTTTATAATAATTATTTTTTAAATATAGCACAGTTCTGTATTTCAAAAACAATTTGTTTATTTCATACATGGTTTTATACAACTGCGTTTCCAGCCCTCTAACGGCAACACAATACAATATTTAGATATATTTTATATAATCATTATACTGTATAATGCAAAATATATCATCTAAAATATTGTACTGTATTCTTTTATTTGATATTAAATTTTATTTAATAATTTAAAGTTTTGGAATAGAAGGATGATCCAATACCATGCCAATCAAGGAAACCTAGAATAAGAAGGGAAACTCGACGTTTTCAACATTAAATTTTATTTAATAATTTAAAGTTTTGGAATAGAAGGATGATCCAATACCATGCCGATCAAGGAAACCTAGAATAAGAAAGGAAACTCGACGTTTTCACGAGATACACTTTATATCTCGTTGCGTTTTCAGCGTAACCAGGCGTATACAGCGCCCCCAAGTGGTTGGCAACGGCTGAAGCAGACGACAATATTTGATCGCTAGCTCAACCTTCTTGTTTTTAGGCTAGAAATAAACAATATACTGTATTCATTAAATTTTTGAGACAATATAGATAGTCCTAATTAATACAAATATCGTTATAAACGTTAACTAAGATTGATGACAATAAATAAATAATCGACTCCAGTTAAGTACGATATTGAATTTTTGTCAATCGAGTGTATTGAATGTACTGTGATTAATTCCTTGGAATTTTCTACACCTTTTCTTAAAATATTTTTATTGTTATACTAAATTCTGTCAATGAATTCAAAACATAAAGAACAAAATTAACAATTGCTATTATGATTTATTATTCTCAGCATAAGAATACGAACAAATTAAAACTTTGACTTCTAAATAATCTAGAGCAGGTATTCCCAACCTTTTTCTTGCATCGACCCCTTTTAAAAGAAGGTTTTCTTCATCGATCCCCTAACATTTTTCTCCATAATATACAGCATACAACATAATCATAATATAAATACTGTAATTGTACATAAATAACTTAAAGATAACAATTAAACTAAAAATATGAACAAAAGTTTTGAAAAAATGGTTTATTAGATTTATGTTTTATTTTTTTTTTTGTACTATTGTTTCTGTGTTCTGATTTTATTGATAAATTTTTTGTAATCAATGGGATCTTTATTTTGATTATGCCGATCAATCTCCTGACCACACTTGACGATCGACGCGGAAGTCGGAGTCCTAGATTCTGGCGGGAAATATGTAACGTTTTTCGAAATCAGCTGACTGTTTGTTTATATTAGTTAAATTTTAAATATAACACAAAAATTTAAACAATACAATTATTTTTGTGTTATCTGCAGTCGAAACAAGTAACTAGTACACCAGGGGTGCATAATTATTGTCAAACAACGTCCATCCAAGGTCAATTGTTGACCTCAGGCCATATGGGCTGTTCTTATTATCTCAGGAAGGGAGAGCCGTGATAAATCGTCCCCTTTGTTTGAAAATGCTGTTATTATTATATTTTAACTATTTTTTGAAAAATTAATGACTTAGAATGACGAAATACAGAGAAATAATTCACCATCCGCCATTTTTAAAAGGCTCTGAGACTAATATTGAATAAAAAACTATAAAAAACGATAATTTATCAAAAATCTGTGCAAAATCTGGCATACAGATGGCAGGATGATAGCTACGTGTACAAATTGAGCAATATTTATTAAAATAAATAAATTTTCAACAAAGTCGACATTCTCGTACATATTTATTAAAATAACAAAATTTTCAACAAAGTCAAAATTCTCATACATACTAATACTTCTTATAAAATAAAATGTATTTATCATGGTTACAGCAATATTTATTAAAATAACCAAATTTTCAACAAAATCGATATTCCTGTATATATTTATTAAAATAAATAAATTTTCAACAAAGTTGACATTCTTCTTCTTATAAAATAAAAAGTATTTATCTCACATTATTTTAAGAAAATATCATTATTTTAAGAAAATACGAAGAAAAATGACTAATAAATAATTATTTTGAGCATTTGTATAGTAGAATACCGTCTTTTATCCGCGAGAGGGATAATACGATTGTTTGTTTACAGAAGTGATCAAATTACAGTCTGGGTATCATGTTTCAGTCATAAATTGTCTTCGTTTAATGGAAAAACTTTTTATAATTATGAAGTATTTGGTATTATTAGATGTAGAATATCACCACGAATGTAAATATATTAATATTTTTTTTATTCGATGCCGAAATTATGAATAATTTGAAAAAATTATGTATTGTTTACATATGCAAATTAGGCCTAATTCTTTCGTATTTTTTTTTATTTTTTTCTTTTGGTCCTATAACTAAAATTAAAAAACGATATCAGGACAGAGTATATTGACAACAAAATATAAGTTTTTCGTGCCAAAAACTTAAAAAATAAAAAAGTTATGGCAAAATATCGAATATTAAGTATCATATTTCATATAATTTGGATCGTTAAAAAACGTTAATTTTTTTACTTTTAGAGCATTAAAGGATGTCAAGGGTATATCCGATTGTGAAATTTTTGCTCTTTCCATTGCTGGGGTCAAAAGTATGTCTTCCCATTTAAAAAAGCCGACTTGAATTTCAAATGACGTTAAATGTCAAGGGTCACATTCAAGGTCATCAATTGATTGCCCCTTCGAAATCCTACAACTTTTTCCAAAATAATGAGATCCAATTAAGAAATTTTGTTGTCTCAAGATAAAAAACACCCTGTATAATAGTAATCTGGAGATACATCAATTCTATAATATGTTGTTTGAGCATACTGATTTATCCATAGAACATTACGTACCGAAAAAGAGGAAATATATATTAAATCCTCGCTTGATGATTAAAGTAATTGACTAAATGAAAACTACATTGAATAATATCTACGTCCTTGGAAAAGATATGGGAGTTACTCAGATCTGTTTTTGTATAAGGCATTAAGAAAAAAATATATAGATGCACTAAACAGAGATAGAATACATTATGCAAAGATGACAATCAAAAAATTTAATAACAATTCTAAAAATTTATTGATTAATTACCTTAAGTGTAACCATAAGTCATGTGCTTGTGACGATACAACTTTAGATGATCTTTTCAGTGATATTTCCCGTCATTTTCAGACAAAATTTACTACTCTCTCTACAGTTGAGTTCATTTTGTAATCAAATTATGGTGCAAAAATTATTTTAAATAGACAGCATGTGTTGGATGCATTAAAAACAAAAAATCTTAAATGCAAAGGATTAGACAGTATTCCTTATCTTTATTATTCTAAACTGTTTCCTTATATAACTGATCATATTGTATTTATATTTAATATAACATTAGAAAAAGAATTTATTCCAACTAGATGGAAACAAATGAAATTAATACCAGTTTATTAAAAAGAATTGTGATCACAATGCTGCTTCTTTTTATAGGCCAATAACAGTTTCAAATTGTATGCTAAGTAAGAATTTTTGAAAAATCGATATTGAAATAAATAAAATTTTCTGTTAAAAACTAGATTTTGAAATATCAACATTATGTGTTAGGAATTGATCAACTACTGTATTACAAATCTAATTCAGTACACATCAATCATTTACAATAATTTCGAAAAAGGAGATACAACTTTTACTGCATTTATAGATATGTCAACTACATTTGACAATATTAATATAAAAATTCTTTACAATCGTTTGATATCTGATTATAATATCGATTATTGTCTTATTTATTGGATAACAAAATTTTTACAAAATAGAAAATATACAGTAACAACTAGTAATAATTGTTTGGAATATTTTACTCCTATTTCTGGAATTTCTCATGGTTCTCCATTGAATGCAGTATTATTTGTTTTATATATTAATCCTATTTTTTCTTTGACATCATCATCTGTAATAGATTATGCTGATGACATTAAAATAATTAATAATAGTATAAATCATTTAATGTCTGATTTAACAATTATACATTCTTGGTTACACGTAAATAATTTTATGATAAATCTGAAAACTGAATTTATGAAACATGATTTAAAGAAACAACAGGATTCTGAATTTTTGGAAGATCTTTTTTCCCAAAAGAATTATAAAGATTTAGGAATAATTATAGACTCAAAATTAAGCTTTAAATATCACATTGATTACTTAATGAAAAAATTATACAAAAAATCTGGTTTTACCTGGAGATATCTGAGATATATTAATGATGATCGCATATGTAAAGCCTGGTTGAATGCCGAAATAATAAGTATTGTGTCTTATGGATTAATTATTTATGCAACTACACCTAAGACATATTTGAAAAATTGAGTAGAAGTTATAAATATGCAATTAAACAGATTATTAAATTTGTGAGGACCCGAGGTCGGCCCGCTGGAAAGTATCATTCCTCACCCGATCGTAAATTTACGAAATTGTCAAATTTATAGGGAACATTTATAGGGGTGAGAGGGTCTCTCTTCCAGCCGGGTCCGAAGTACTTTGGTCACTACGATCTCCCCAAAATAAAATAAACATGTTACGAAGTATGCTGCATGGAACTCCGACATCGTGCAGGTGTTCGGAGGGGTTGTGCAGAGTTATGAGACAGAGGTCGAAGGGTAACCTTCCCGGGAAAAGGGGAGAGATGTTTATTTGTTTTATAGAAATGTAAAATAGGAATCTGAACAAAGGAAGGAAAGTTGGTTCCAGCCCGCCGTAGAGAGCAGAAGCTGGTTCCAGCCCGCCATGTAGGAGATGTGAGGACCCGAGGTCGGCCCGCTGGAAAGTATCATTCCTCACCCGATCGTAAATTTATGAAATTGTCAAATTTATAGGGAACATCGGGTGAGAGGGTCTCTCTTCCAGCCGGGTCCGAAGTACTTCGGTCACTACGATCTCCCCAAAATAATGGAACCGACTGTACAATACTATATAGAAAACATGTCCATCTGCTGTTCTGATCCTATATATTGAGTTCTTTGTAAAACACAATGTATATAGCTTATTGTATAGTATACTTGTTTGCTTGATACTCAATAAACGATGGAAAAGATATGGTTCTTGCGATCTTAAATTTTCTACAACCTAGGTGTGAACTAGGCGTAAAGTGACACATGATTAACAGTTAACTTCATCTCTCCCACCTGCTGGTTACAAATGAATCCAGAGAGCTTTTAATCCTGTATATACGGTACTGATGTACTTCGGAATGTAAGTCATTTTACAAGCCTCTGGCGGATTAACGAGGACAAATAAAATACCCATGGGCGCCGAGAGAAATCCCGGGCCCCGGTACAAACCAGGTTTTGGGCCCCTTTCATTTCTGTAAGATATCGAAACCATACATATTACATATATTTAGACACAGATTATTTAAATTTTTATTCAATTTTTAAATTTTGTTTAAAAAGTAAATTATAGGCAATTTGAGGAAATTGAGGTTCGACGAATTTTATTTTTTAATAATATTTTCGAATAAAATCTTTAAAATAGCGATTTTTTCGAAGAATAACGTCACAGGCTTATGGAAGTAACTTTGGGAAACGTACGCAACTTTTTTAAAATTTTTCTTTTCACGTCGGTTATAATGAAAACCTTTTCCGGTCCCAATCATTTCGTTATAAACGTATTCCACTGTACAGTAAGACCGCGCTTAACGCTGCTCCGTTTAACGCTTTTTCGATATAACGCGATTTTTTTCGAATTCTATATTTTTATTGAGTCACTTTGGCCTGGTTTTTCAAACCGTTATTCTTGTATAAATCCGAAATCGCAGGAATTTGCTACAGAGCTACTCCTATGCCATCTCAAAGCGTTTGATATCAGTGCAGTACAGTGCAGTGAAACTTTGTGCTGTGAGTTCATATTTATGATCTGTCATCAATGTTATTTTACAGTAATAAAAATAACCAGAGTTCATATTAGCGCAGTACATACGAAAGTCTGCTGCGGTCAGAATTCATATATATGAACAGTCATCATCAATGTTATTTTACAACTAATAAAAATAATAATTATCCCATTTTAGTTTTAACCTGAATGCTGCCACTTTAAACTATAGTTTCCTGAAGTTAGAACGTTTTTCTTTTATCAATATTTTTCGTTGTTTATAGTTTACTGTAAGGGTTCCCAAAGTGCTGCCCGCGGTCCAAATGCGGCCCGCGATATCAGATGATCCGTGATCTTGAATTCACAGAGATAATTTTCATTTTTACAAAAAAATAAATAAAGTTTATCATATTATAATTAAAAATTGTTCAGTTAAAAAAAATGCATATATAAGTGCTTCCAAATGTTTTCATTATTTGGAAGCAAAAAAATGCGAAAAAAAATCTTGTCTAATTTTACATTATTTAATTTTAATCTATGTCTAATTTTTATATGCGAAAAAATCTTGTCTAATTTTATCATAAATAATTTTTATTTTAACTGTTTAGAATACAAAGATTTTTTTCGTTAGATTTTTATAATGTAATTTTAATTCTATATATCTTGTAATGCGCAGTTACTTAATTCAAAAAAGTAGAAAAAATTCTTGTTATTAGGAAGCGGCCCGGCCCGTCAATCTTCTACCGGCCCCGGGAATTTGTCTCCTTTCCCCCGTCTCGGCGCCACTGACAATACCAAAAGGAATATTTGTTTAGACCAAGGCTGTCCATCCCGCGGCCCACTGCTATACTGAATGTGACCCAACATAAAATTGTAAACTTCTTTAAAACATTGAGATTTTTATGTACTTAATGAAGTTAATAAAGTTTTTATTATTTAAATACTTATCTACATTTCCTATTTCCGTTTTCTAAAATATTTCTTATTTCAGTGATTAAAACTTCTTGACCTGCTCAATGATTTTTAAAAAAATCTGAACGAAAAGAAGTCAAAGATTATTATGTTTTGACATTTTTGATTATTTTTTCATAGTAGATATCATATATTGTGCATTATTTACTAAATTTTTGATTAACTACTTTCTTTTTGCTTTACGCTACTTTCCAATTAGCGAGATTATTAAGGGGCGAGGCCAATTCCAACCATAAGCTGCACCTACACACGTGGAGGGGGACCGAGTGGTGAAGGACGGACCCGGAACCCCGAAAAAATTTTAGGAGATGCCGGACCCGGGTCCTCCGGCTTGACACGCCAGCGCGTTACCATGTGGTCATCCGATCACCTAACAACTATCATTGCAATTAGTATATTTTGTGCGCGGCCCGATTAAAATATAATCCAAACTTCAAGGGAAATTACTCTAAATGAACCTAATTACTTTGCCAAATTTATCCCTTGATATGCTTAATGGAAATTTTAATTATATAATTAAAATTTCCGTTAAGCAAAATTTAATTTCTTCAGATGTGGCCCAAGGAAACCAAAAGGTTGGACACTTCTGTTTTAGACGTTTCTACTGGCGGATGGCGGCTGGTGTCTTATCAGAGTTTGCCTATTCCATTAACATAGGGAAGATCCGTTCTGCTAAATTTCTTGGCGGTCAATGAGGGTGGCAGCTTAAGGGGGACATCTTATCGGGGTTTGACTATAATAATATTTATGACATAAAGTTTATAATGAAAACTGCATTATATAGACAGAAGGTCGACATATATTTGTTGACATTATTTTTATTATATATTTTTGAAACACGTAATAAGGTAGAGAGGTTGAGTATAATGTAATTATTCTACGAATTTGCTGACTCACTAATTTCTAGATACATAACATTTTATAGAGAGATAAATTTTCTTTCAGAATAAATAAACTGATACTTACTGAAATTAATTTTATGATGGAAGATTTGAAACTGGTGCTTATAATATAATCTCTGTTATTGGCCATCGTCACTAATTGAGGATATGTGCGAGGAACAGATTCTCGACCAGGAAAAGTGATGAAAGACATTAAAGCACCGCTATAACTAGAAGTAATGATAAATATTGCCAGCATCCATCCAGAAACGAGTAGCTGGCAACATGTGGTAGTGGGTGTGAACAAATCATTTCCTGCAATATTCAAATAAAATTGAAATATGAAGTTTATCAGTAAGAGTAATTTAAAAGATAAAGAAAAATCCGCTACTCGACCTTGATTAGTAAATGATCCAAAAAGTGCCCATGCAATTTCGGTGATTTCCACACACTTTCTTCCATGTAATTTTGCTTCACTCCGAAAAATTATGCTGAATATTATTACTGATATTATGAATGATAGAAAGATAGCGATCCACATCTATAATAAATTATTCATTTTACTTTCTATTCGTTTAACAAAATAATAATAATATTAATAATTATAATAAATAGAGAGAGAGAGAGAAAGATTATTAATTATTTAAAGCATTTCAGTCCTAAACAAGACATTTATAATACATAAAAAATAAATTGGAGAGAAAATATATATTGTGTGGTATAAAATATAAATTTTCAAAGTAATATTAAATATAATTCGAGGTTAAGTTAATATAATAAAATATTGAAAGCATTTTCTGTCTTCAATCCAGGTGAAAAGTTTGTTTTCACCCATTTTCTTCAATTACTTAATCCGGAAGTGAAAATTCTGTATAATAATTAATCACAAATAATACAAATTCATATTATAAAATTTCATTATTAATAAATCAAAATTTTATAAATCAGTATGAAAAAGATTTGTATGTTAAAGCTATCCAGAATTAAATCGATAAAAAATCCGTATACACAAAAATATCTTTTAACTGATATATTAAGACTACATTAAACTGATAATTCTAATTTAAATTAAAATCAAAAACAATTTCTGAAACGCAAAATATAAGAATTATAAATTAAGATTTCGGGAATATTTTCTAATATATAGTGTTAGATCATTAATTGTAAATTAGAGTTAATATAATATTTAATTGAAATATTTATATTTTTACAATTTTAAACATGTATACTGTTATAAATGAATAAATGTTATTAGTTTTCATAAAGTTTGCAACATTTAGTCTTAGAAGCATATATTATTTTAAAAATTAACCTACATATATTTTTTCAAAAATTACTTCTGTTGAAAACCAATTATTTTTAATCTCATATACTTATAGGGGAGTGACAATCATGGCTCTTTCCGATTTTACTTATTTTCATATATGTTTTAATATTATCCTCCCACAAACCGGTGATGAAATGATAATATGATGCAACTCAGAAGATTTTCCAAAAAAGTGGTTTAAAGTTTTCTATATTATTTATATACCTATTGTAATTATTATCAATTAATCGAGTACTGCCATAGCACGATGTGTTTGCCATTCGATTAGTGTAAAGTGTGTTCGAAAGGATACAGATGCGAGTCTCGGTTTTTTTAATTCTTTTTTAATCGGAACTGAAATTTATTATTATACAATTTATTTTTTAGTGAGATAATTACTATTTTGTAATTATTTAATTTTTTTTCTATGTCATTTAAACATTTCTATCACAAATATTAAATACACTTATAAAGGAATGTAATTATAAATAAACATTTTTATACAAAATATTTATTTTAATTAGCAAATAAAGATTATATTACTATTGATGATCGGAATTCTTCTTGATCTCTATGATTGATGTGCATCTATTTGAGCGATACTCATAAAATCATCTACAACAGAACATTGTTTTGCAAAGAGTAGATTTTATGAACTCTACATTTCTATAAGCATAGGATATTTTCATTATTGAACATATTTCATTGACATTTAAAAATGAAGCTGTATCTTCAATCAACTTTGATGTGAATCATGATATAAAATCATCATTTTAACTATAGCGACATTTAATTTGTGTAACAATAACGAATGATCATTAATAAATGTGCGTATTGTAAAACAATATTCTGTTGTGGATGATTTTATGATGAATTTCGCTTAAATAAATGCACATCAGCCATAGAGATCAAGGAAAATCCTTGTCACCAATAACAATGTAATCTATATTTTTTAATTAATAGCTAGGACGAAGTTTCCAGCCAGTGTTCATGTCCTAGCTGTTGTTTCCGGTGAAGGCGACGTAATGCCACCACACAGAAAGGAGGAAACCATAACAAAAGAGGTTTACTTGCATGTTCTTACAATAATAGCTTCCGGGAGACCCTACATCTTCCAACAGGAGAGAACCTTGAAGATGTCCCCGTAATAGCTAGGACGAAGTTTCCAGCCAGTGTTCATGTCCTAGCCGTTGTTTCCGGTGAAGGCGACGTAATGAAACCACACATCTTTGGAAAGGAGGAAACCGTAACAAAAGAGGTTTACTTGTATGTTCTTACAATAATAGCTTCCGGGAGACCCTACATCTTCCAACGGGAGAGAGCACCTGCGCACACCAGTCATTTAGTGCAAAACTGGTTATCAGACAATGTGGATATGAAGTTCTAACACAGTAAGCACTACTAGCAGTTCACACTGCTAGTAGTGCTTACTGTGTTAGAACTTTATTTAAATTGAACATAAGCAGTTTTATATTGTTTCTTTGTAGTGTCTATATTCTTTCTAGTGATATATTGTTGCAAAATGTTTCTTTCAGTCCTCTTTCATCTATTATTCACCACAGTGAGTACTTATCATATACAAAGATATGAAGAAAGCTGAAGTTCATTCAATATTATTGTATATTACTCTGTCATAAAAAGGTAACAATAATTTATTATTTAATGTTAAATTAAAATGGATAAATTCATTATAAAAATCTTCAAATGAAAAGCATTTTAATAGATCACTTAGGATTCAAGTTCTCTTTCAGGACAATATTTTAACAGTAAATAATCATGGATATCAGAATCATCTTATAGAAATGTTAAACATTATTATATATTATTTATTGTAAACATTTTTTATTATTATATATTTTCATTTTTATGAAAATAGATTTTTATGACAAAAATTTCTTTCATTATAGTTTTCAATCATTTAGAAAAAAACATAACCATAAAGTGTCAACCTTTTATTTTTATCGTGAAGACAGGATAATTACCAATATTTGAATGTTTATATAAATTTTAACAAAAAATTGTATAAAAATGGATAGTCAATGGGTGGTATTGTTAATAGAGATTGCAATGGAAAAAAATTATATATTTTTTTATCTAAATCAACATTAAATTAAAAGTATACAATTATTTAATTTATTAATGACTTTATAGATAATATATGCATTTTTTAATTTAGAATGAGATGAATTTTGCCTATTTTATTGACAATTTGCTACAACTATTTTGCCTAATAGTTACTAAACTAATTATCTAAATAAAAACAGGGAAAATTGTTCCCATGAAAACATCTATTAGTAACAGTGTCTCCCTTAAACTTTTGAAGGCAGGCATGGTTGTGAATTTTCATAAGCAATCATTGAAATATGAATAGATCATGTTATCCACAATTCTGATTTTTATGTGTTTTGTAAATTATCCATGGAAATTAATTTCCTGATTACCCCAGTTAATTGAGAATCTATTGTACAATATTGTATTTTATATAAGAGATGCATTCCTGTAAGACCTTGCATAATTCAAGACTAATTTTCTTATATAAATAAAGTAAGAGAGATTCATAAATTTTGGAATTCACATTATTTCAATTTTTTTTTGTTTAAAATAAGATTTTATTAATATTTTTTTTTATATTGTACTATTTCAAATTCATATAAATTGCAACTACACTCTACAACTTTATCTGGAATATTTTTAATTAAAATTACTATCTAAAGTAGGTATTTAAAATTTTTATTAAAAATTTAAATAATTTTGTTTAAATTTCATGTGTTAAATTTTTCATTTCATTCAATTAAATTTAAAATTATATTCATATTATTCAATATGAATGTAATCTAGCTGATTATGGCAGATGGCATAATCCAAAGACCTAATTTGACTTCAAATGAAAAAAATTTTTATTTTAAGAAAAGTAGCCAAAATTATAGTTCAATTATTAAATACTAGATGATGCCTCAGCCTAAATTAATTAACTTTAAGAGTGGCAATAATAATTCAAATTCATAAATAATTATTACAGTTTAATTCAAAATAATTTATTTAAGATCATTGATTAATTTTTGGTTTTTAAAATTTGTTGGTATGTAGTGAACTGTGTTTGTGTGTGTACATCATATTATAATACAATATAAATTATATGAATCCATGATCAAATATTTTATATACACTTAAATTCTAGTTTACAAGAATAAAGCATATCTGAAAGACAATCATAAAATCAAGGTCTAAATTACCATTAAAAATATTATGATGATTCTTGAGTCCAAAAAAATGAAAATCATTTTTCATGAAATATTGTGTAGTTACATAATCATCATTCATTTTTACTGCTTATTAACCAAATCAATTTTGAGTAGTTTTAGCAAACACTATCCTCTTGCAGATTCCAATAATATACATGAATTTTATTTAAATTGGATTATACTCATAATATATTGTTTTAACAAATAATTGCCCTGACTGATATGATCAAATTTCAATCATTTTCATTGATCCTCTAGAAGGTTCGAATATTGTATAAACAGGTTTACAGATGTACAGTCAGTTCCATAAAGTTTTGTACCTACCTCGTAGGGGCTAAGCTCACCGGAAGTTGATCAATTGTAAAGTCAGGTACTTGTACTGAGATTCAAGACAGTTTCAAATGGACTTGTCTGTTTTGACTGAGAATAGGGAGGGAAGTATATGTGCAGGATGTGCTCGTCAAGTGCTCTAAACTGACAAGAATAAGCGATAGAGACTGATAGCAGCATCGATAGAGCGTCAGCCTACTGTTCCGAGGAACCGAGTTCGAATCTTGTTTGGAGAAACATTATTTTTTTTTCTTTGGTCAACATATTAGTTTGTGTTTAAATTTTAAACAATGCAATTAAAATATAAACGGTTTAAACATTTTCCAGACAAATGTGCAATATGGTGATGTGTTCATCTGAGGTTCTAAAAGATGCTTTAAAATTTAAAAAATAAATTTTCTGACTTCGCTTTATTTTATATTTTAAGTTTGAATAAACTAGATACTACATAATAATTTCTTTTTTACATTTATTAAACTCCGGTATTTGCTAAAATCTTTTAATATTTTCTAATATTGATAGGTTTAAACATCTTTCGGAAAAACAAAACATAAAAGCATTTAAGAAATTCCATATAACTGCGTCATTAGCTATCAGCATTTTTTTAAGAATTACTATCGAGTATTGGTCTCTTTATCCACCCTTTTATCCGATAAGCTAGTATTATCTAGCTACGCTGTGTTCTACAATGGACAAAATTCACGTGATGTCGTGGTCACGTGTTTTAGTGAAAACCTATTTGCCTAAGTTTAAACGAGAAGGATTATAACTAATTTGTGCTTGTTTATTTACTCCATTTAAGAAAAAAAGCAAAATATAAATTTATCATCATTTCTAATAGCATTAAAGTAATTTCATTTTTAAAGTTACTATTTATTCTAAAATTATAATTTATATAAGCTTGAATTTTTATTATATATTTAATGGATATCGCTTCCAGATATATGTAGCTCATTACATAATTTTTATTATATATTTAATGGATATCACTTCCAGATATATGTAGTTAGAGGATATATGTAGTTAGAGGATATGTAGTTAGAGGAGAAGTAATTTCATTTTTAAAGTTACCGGTACTATTTACTCTAATATTATAATTTATATAAGTGTGAGGCTGCCGCAAGGTGTCGCAGTCGTCGATATTTGAATCGAACGTCAGTGGTCAGTTCCTGACACCAGGGTAGAGTTTAAAGTGATCTCCAGCACTATTTTGTCAGAAAGTCGCGTTATTAAGATTATTAACGTATTTAAAATAATTAATTGAGCGGTCCGTCTTTAGTTAATTGTCCGAGCGGTTATAGGCCTCGTGAGTAAGGACACACGGGCTCCGGGTCGAAGGAATGACACATACGACGATATTACTATTTAAATAAAACAAGAACATTTATTGACAACTAAAAGATATAAAATGATTGTAATGAAAACAGAGGAATTGTTTAATCTAATTAAACTCCTATCTAATTTAGATATCTATATATTTACGCGAGCGGTGCAATGTGGTTCGTGAGTGTTAGGCAGTTTATAAGAAACTGCATTTTTACAGAAAATAATAGAAAGTATGAATAAAATTATTGATCAAATTGGTCTTTGGGACAGGTTACACTGTATATACTCTTTGAAATGGATAAAGCTATAACACAGAGATACAAATGTTTTATCCTAATTTCATCATTTATCATATGTACATGTGTTTTGTGTGTTTATTACATTAATTTTAGTTAATTAGCTGGGTCCAGACATGGACTCTTTCTGAAAAACTAGAAATGTGGGGCTCAGGATTGAATCCAAATCCTACAAGATGGTAAGAAGCTGCTTTACTATCTGACTTATATCCTTATTCTTTAATAAAACTATTTTTAATATTACATCTTTGTGATACATTAGTACCATATAGGGTATGCTCCAAACATACAAAGTTTCACAAACTAATCCACTTATGTAAGTGGGGGATTTTCAGTATTAAAATATTAACGATAGTATATAGAGAGTTCCCAACTTTATGAGCTAATTCATTCCTAAAGTGGCTCATAAAGTACGAATTTGTAAACCAAAAGTCAATTTCTCCTAGACAATGTTAAAATCAGGAATTCTGTTCTCAACAATGAAATTTGACTATAATAAAATTAAGTAAAAGTCAACAAAATCAATAGTATATGATTAAACAATAATTTATTTATCCAAACAATTGAAAACATAGCCTTTAAAATAAGGCAAATTATGATAATTAAGAAATTTATTTATTTCATACGAATATTAAAGAATTTTTATTCTTTGCCATCAGTGGCAAATGATTAGATGAGCTTTTATAAAGTGATAATACTTTAGAAACAGCTTGGGAATGAAAGTTATTTAGATAATTTACTAATGAAACAATGATGACAAGAGTGCATGCTACTTACACTTCTCATTCTGCCACTTTTGATTTTTCTGATTTTGTAACAGATGAACTTTCTGCTGCAAACTAAGTTGTATAGCTATGTACATGATTTTAAAATACCTTTTTATGAATATTTAGTATTCATTTATTACAATTAATGTTCATATTTTCATTTTTTTTAATACTTCGTATTTGAAAAACTTGTAAACCTAGGAACTCTTAAACTGGAAACTTCCTGTAATTGAATTTTAGAAAATTTAAATTTATGTTTTCAAAAGTTGAAGAAAATTTTTTTATAAGTTAAAAATACTTCTAATATATTTCCTGGAATAGTGGAAATTTATTTAGAAACTTTGCAGAAAGTTTTTTGTCAATGTATATATTAAAATATTCTAAAAAAATCTTGTTGTAGTACAAATTATTGCTGTTAATTTACAACAATTTTTCATATTTATCATCTATTTAGCCTGTTTCTTAACAACCAGTTTTGAATTTCCCTGCTGATAATGCCAAAAAATTTTTGAATTTAAAAGCGACTTTTAAGACCTACACTCTCAACCTTTGCCTCAGTGCATCGCACTTACCAGCAAATGTTGTATCAAAAAAACTGGTTGATATGCACATGTGTATGCATACTCTAAGTACAAATGTTAATGATGTAGTATGACAAAGAAACTAACACTAATTTTCTTTAATTCATCAACATTTATCGGTTAACGTTGGACTTTACTCCAACAAAAATAAGCAATAATTTGTAAAAATACTTATACTTACAGATGTATCAATGAACGCATTCTGCATTGATTTAGAACTGAGCTTTTTCAATTTTATTCAAATACAATTCATTCTTTGACAATATCGATTGGATTCTTTCTCAATGTGGATGATGCCATTTTTACCATTTGCCACCAAATATTTATGTGAAATGGGATTTTCATCACTTTTACACATAAAAACAAAAGCCAGAAATCACTTAAATGCAAATGATGACTTATGGTGACTCTTTCAAAAAAGGAGCTTCACTTCAAAAGTATTATTACAAATAAACAACAACAACATAGCCATTAAAAATGAGGTAGGTATTTGTTTAGTATGTATATATAAATTTATTTGTATGTTTTTTAATAAAAAATTTATTTTGAAATAGATGTAATTTCTTAAATAAAGAAATATAAGCACATTTTTCAAGGGGTTGCCAATCACTAAAACGGTTAATAACCACTGATCTAGAGTAACCTGGGAAGCAGAATGTACTATATTGTCTTCAGTATTGAATCCCATTTTTATTTAAGATCTGACATGGCCTGATACACATATGGAGTGACATACTAAAAAGGGATAATCCTGACAACCATGTTGAATGATATAGTCTGATCCAATGGGTGTTATGGTCTGGAACTGATAGAGCTATGACAATCATTCCAATTTGGCAATTTAACAGCTTTATATATTGCTGAAATCAGAGAGAATCTGTTGTAATCTCCTTCATAACTGGTGTATATAATTTTTTATTTCAGCAAGATAATGTCAGTCCATATATGGCAAATATCTCACAGGAATGACTACAAATACCAACATGCTACCATGACCTGCCAGATTGCTAATTTATTCTGATAGTAAAATATTTGAGACATCATTATAGGTTCAGATACAACCAGCACAGACTACCAGAGTTCTACAGGTTGAGCAAGCATGGCAAGCAGTACCTCAAGATTCTATATGATATCTCTACAATTCTCTGCCATGATAGATAGCAAAACGCATTACTGAGTGGAGCCATTTCATGCTAATATGGCCATATAAATCAATTTTTGCATCATAAATGTTTTCTTTCCACCTTCAAGAAATTTTATCATGTCTTACTAGCTAACCAGTCATGTCCATATGTTCCAGACAAACTGTACATTTTTTTTCTTTGCATTACAATTTCAATTTCATTGAATGTATATGATCATTGATTTTTTCAAAATATGGTCTGAATTTTTTTGTTTATGGCTAATTTTATTCACAGTGTCTGCCACTATCCAAAAAATAACAATTATTTCATTAAATGGCTAAATCATGGTATAAAAAACGGTGTTTTTGTTGATTTCATACGTAAAACAAAAACTTCTCAAAAAATAAAATTCAAAAAATATTTACAAGATTGGAAAAATATAAAAGGAAAGTAATAAATTCTAAAAATCTTTAAGCATTTTGATGAAAATTAAGCATGATATGAAAATTTAATATTTTAATAATTAATTTGGTTTAATTAATTACTAACATATTACTATCTGGCAACACTAACTTAAAATGTAAAACAGGGTATAAATTTTTAATTGGGCTAAAACATTACTATATTATTTTGAGAAAACCATAACATTGAGAAATGTAAAATACAGGAAAATTTATTATTATTCTTATGAGAGTTTCATTGGGGAAATAGTGCATAAAATCAATGAAAATGTAAAAGAGAGAACATAAATTCAACATTTAAGTATATTATTACTATTGATTTTTTTTAAGTAAATTACGTTTAATTTAAAAAACTTATCAGCTCATAGTTGCAGGCAGAAATTTAAATGACTCATGCATACAAAAGATTAAAGTAATCTTTTAGCAAAGTTTGTGAGAGGCAATAGCTGAAATACATAACTATTAAATAAATGGCTACAAGTAACACAGTTTTAGTTATATTGTATAGAAACACTAAGCATTTGCATAGATTTCAAATTTTCTCATTTAAAATAAAAATAATATCTTTAATTTATAAAACTTTGCATTTATAAAGTTATTTTTCACACACAAAACTTTTATAAATTAAAGGATGATTGTAATATAAGATAGTGTATACAGGATTATTCCAAATTCAAATCATATATACTACTTATCAGAACAAAGCAAAAAGTGCATAGTTCAGAAATGTTTCCTTTTCAAGTTAATACAGAGTGTAAAAGCATAGATTGTATATGTAACACTTGCAATAGAAAGAAAAATCATGGATTATTTCCAGTCATTCATAAACTGTCCCAATAGCTTGCACAGTGTTGCAATTAATGTACAGTTCATTTTGTTACAGTTGATTGCAAACACAATTTATTACAGCTATCATGAGACAAATAAGCCTATTAAATTATATGCTTTTTACACCTATGTTATCTAAAAAAAAAGAAACATTTCTGGATTCATGTTTGTACAGATTTTTTATTTTGATGAGCAAAATAAAGTAAGTCAATACAAATCCCAACATTTTGGAATCTTCAGGAATTGAGAACAGGAAATTGTATTTCCCGAGAATTCCTGAAGTAATCTGTTTTATTTAATTTTCATTGATCATCTGTAATAATGGCTATAACAGTAAATATTAACAAACAGAAGGTGAAGTAACCTGGGTTTGTGACCCCAGCACAGTCTTTCAGAGGTTTCAAGACACTCCTACATATAAAAGGTCGACGCAAAACATGAATAAATTTTCTAAATGGAGGTCATCCAGAATTTCATGACTAATGCATCTCTTGCCCTGAGCACTAAACAGGAGCCATTACAGTATTATTTTGGCTAGGTTTCTGTTATATTTCAGGTTTTCTCAAAATATAAAAAATATAATTAATGCAAACTTTATTAACTAAACCTTATAGTATATAGTGAGCTTTTACGGATATCACACAATGTATTGACAACCGCAAACATACTGTTCGAATGTGATTGGTAGTATCGGCCTCACTTTGTGGAAACAATTCATCATGGAAAACAGAAACAGCTTGTGTTTACACAATATTTTTACAACCCAGGATTTGACTACAATGTCATATTAATATAAGTTATTTTAGATTTTCTTAATTCATCTGAAGATGACTTTGTAATCAAGTCCTGGATTGTAAAAATAAATATTTTTCTGTGTAAATACAAACTGTTTTCTGTTTTCCGTGATCAAATGTGCTCGATTTACTAGAGCTAAAATTACAGCTATCATGTGTTATCTGATTCTGAAGTCGACATGCATTTCTAATAATGTGTAATATTGTAATGGGAATGTAATGTGTAATGTATAATGGGAAAATGTCTAAAAGATACATTGTGTGTATTACTGGGTTCTAGAAGCCGATTTACCCAATTTCCCAATCAATTTTTCTTGGGATTCAGGAACAAGAAAACGAAAAAATTCCCAAGAATGGGCAGGAAGGAATTCCCGTCCAGAAACAATTAATACAAATATGAAATTTGTAATATAAATTTAACCAGATTTTTTAGGAACATCCTGTATAGTATTGTTACCTATTAAAATTGATTTACATAATTAAAATAAATTCACTAAACATAGAAATATGATTATAATAGTATGTATTATAAAAATATATGGACTATTAACATTAACATGCATAACATAAAATAAAATCTAAATAACCTTCAATATTAAATATTCTTTAGCATTCATCCTTCTTGGTTCCTGCGAAACTCTTATATTAAATTTTTCTAAGCGCTTTTTTAACTCATTGACCAAAATCTCAACCTAAAAAAATACCAATTTTTATTATTAAATTAACGAATCAATTCATAGAAATTTATATAACAAATAAAACTAAAAATAAAAATATAGAAGATAAATATTTTTTACCTTTATGAAATAAAATTCAATTTACCAGATATTAAATTTCTAAAAATGGCAATTATATCTTAAAAAGAAATATAAAAATCCTTTTATCTATATAATTTTTGGTTTTTTAACTTTACTATTATTCTTTCATTAATAGAAAGAACATTCAATATAAAAAGAATAAAAATAATCTTTAAATAAAATAATTTATAAAAGTCACTGAATTATTTTATTATTTTATTTATATATTGATTATTATTGATTTATTACCTTTTCGGATATTTTATTAATAAATTTTTTTGTTATAAATGCTAATTATTCTTTAAATAGACATGTTCACTGTGTGGCAGTATGCATGTCTACTTAAGTAATGTAAAATATTATTCCTATCTTTTATAATAAACTGAGAAACAAACTACAGCTTTTAAATCAGATATTTCTCAAGAACAGTGACAATGGCTTTAAACAACAAAAAATTTATTTTGTCATAAATTACATATAAATATTTTAAGAACTGCAATTTTTTCACAATTAATTGAAGAATGCCTCATTTGTATCTGCTGTATGCTCTATTTTTATTTTTTTACTATTAGTTTTGTTATTAATAATCTCTATTATTATATCTTCATTATTTTTACATTTACTATGAATAATGCAAATCATTTATTGTTGTTTGTATAATTTCTGTAGTGCTTATAACATTGTGTATCTATAGTTGCTATGTAATATTTTCAATTTAATCTCTCTTATTTGCAGCTGAGGCAGACTCAGAGTAACAGTTGAAATCATATGCAATTAAATAAGATTTCCTGTTCAGAGCCTTGTGTTTATCTATCTTTGATTTTATTTAATAGATAGGTACGACTTTTATTTCTCTAAAACAATGCATATTATTTTCAATTAAAATGAAAATATTTAAATACTAGTTTTCAAAATTTGATATTCTAATAAATTTTTATGGATAAAAATAAAAACTAATAATAAATTTACTTACTTCAGTTATTTTTTTTATTTGAATAAAATTACATCTTCCCCACTGTTCTTCTTTTTGTTTATTTTTAGAAAATCGAAAATGCCCATGATGTTTATACTCTTGCCAAAGCTTTTAAAATAAATTTTAAATGCATACAATTTTTAAAAATTATTATATTCAGATTGAAATTTATTTAATATTCATAATTAAAATGATTTGATATTTTAAAATAAAATTAACAGTCAAATATTTGAAAAAGTAAAGATAAAATAGTATTTTTAAAACTTATATTACAAAACATTTAAAAAATTATTGTTTATTGCATATAATTTATAAACTTTCATTTAAAAATATATAAAATTATGAACTTAAAGAATTCTATCTATGGATAATAAGTATATATAATTTACTTAGAATATCTTAAAAAATTTTTAAACAATTAAACCTTACATGGTTGCTTTTTCTGAACTGAATTTAACTAAATAAATATAAAACAGTAATTGCATAAATTATTTTTATACAGGATGAAGTAAATAAAATAAATCATCCTGAAAAGAAATTTTTGAAATTTTAAATATTTTATTATTAAACATTTTATCTTAATAATAAAATACAATTATTTCAGATTCTTCAATATTTAAAATTAACATAAGGCAATCAATAGTCTGTCAGATTTTCACCTGACTGAACTGCATAGGATCCTACATTGTTCATTCAGAAATGAGACATATAATAGAAAGGTAACATGTTAGTGAGTATTTCTTCTTGTAGCAGGCTGATAGTGGTCACCATAGTTAAATGGGGATGTCAGTGAGAGCAGGTCAAGCATGGAAACCTGTGTTATATGGGCTTGTATGATGTATGAGTTTAAACTAGAAATGAATACTAGTGCAGCAGGAAGAAGAATATGCCAGGCATTTGGTAGGGATGTGGTAAATAAGCAGACAGTCAACAGTGGTTTAAGAAATTTAAGGATAGCATTGAATCCCTTCAGGACACACCAAGTACAAGATTTACTCAAGCTATAGACAATGAGTCACTCAAGGTGGCTATTGAGGCTGAAAGTAGCCAAACATGAAGCATTCAATTACAGTGCGGAAACCATTCGACAAAACTTCCATCAGCTTAGGAAATGATATAAAGTGGGATGATGGGTCCCATGAGTTGACTGCAGTTCAGAAAGTGACACAAACAAATGCCTGTGTTTCTTTGTTATCTCATCAAAGGAAGATTCTCTTTCTGGACAGAATACTGACCTAGGACAAGAAGTGGGTTCTTTAGGATACTCCATGGTGCCATCATCATTAGTTTCATCCACATGAATCCCCCTCCCAAATATCAAAAACCACCACTGCAGCTACAGAAAATTCTGCTGTGTTTGGTGGACTGTTTGGGATATATCACGCATCGTAAACTGCTGCCACCTAGTCAGGCAATCAATGCAACTGTATAAATGCAGCAATTGGAATGTGTGCATTAAAAACTAAAAACTGTGAATCCAGTACTTGTGAATTGCACAGGTATTATTCTATTACAGGATATTGCAAAGTCACATATTACTACGGTCACCCATGACACCATTATCCAACTTGGTTGGGAAACACTAAACAACGAGGCACCACCCATATTCCCTGATATTGCATCTTCAGATTATCATATGTTTCATTTATTAGACAACAATCTGTGAGGATGACAGTTTTGAATCCTCAACAATGTGATACACAGACTGATACTTCTTTGGTTTTCATTCTACTGAATTCTACCACCATGGGATCCATAGTCTGCCTGAGCATTGGAGACAGATCATTTGCTGCAGATAAAGATTATTTCTGATTTTCTAAGTATATTTTACTTCATAAGACTCTTCCCACTCAATCATTTTTGCATGATTTCACAACTTTGTAATAAAGCTTCCTAGACCTATATTCATAAGACATTTTATGCTTATTTTTGATCATAGAATATACCTGTTCATTTGTGCATTTTGACTTATGGATCAACCTGTATAGTGATTCTTATGTACTATGTACACTATACTTTCAACCTTCCTTTTTAAGTCAAAACACAAGTTACTTTGTTTTCATTAATTATAAAGAAAGATTCAATAATTCAATCTGTTTATCATCATAATTTGCATAATCAGGTTCAAGTGGATATTAAACTACTACTTTCCAGAAAAAATGAAATAAACTAATACAGCACTGTTTAGCAGTAGAAAAACTTTTAATAGTTGTAATCTGATTATTAAAAGTTTTTCTACTGCTAAACAGTGCTGTATTTGTTTATTTCATAATTTGCATATTATACAATCTGATAAAAAAATGTAAAAAATAAAAATTTCTTTTTTATTGGAAAGTCTTACAAAATAATAATAAATATCAGAAAATAAAGTAAAATTTGATAAAATATGTAATTTTAAAACAATTAAAGTTGAAGAATAATATCTCACATTTCAATGATCAAGTTTTTTTGTCTTTGTTTGCAAGCCCATTCTACTGACAATCTACCTTCAAATGATCTTGGACCATCCCAAGTTATAACATCCACTCTGCTATTTGAAAATGAAATAGGAACCACATTTTTCTGATTTCAGGATAAATTTATGACTGTCTAAAATATAATAGTTTGTTTGATATTGTTGTATATGCTTGGTATTGTTTGCATAATTTTGTTAAGGAAGTAATTCATTACATAAAAATTTATTAAAATGAATAGTATATTGTAGAAAAACGATTTTTTTGTGTTATAAATAAAACACTTATCAGAAAAAATAAAATTTTATTCATTCAGAAGGTTTATGTTATAAAATAACAAAAAAATATGAATAAAAATGTGAGAACCTATACCAAACTGTATTTGCATGGCAATTCAGGTGATCACAGATGGATTAAATGAAATGTTTTTCATAAACATATCTTTTTAATAATAGATAAATACAGACTAAAAAAACAAGAATTTTATTGATATTAAAAGATATATAAATGATTTTTAATATTATAAATTACAAAAATTTTATTACTACTACTTAACCCTTTAATGGTGTCACCTTTTTCTGAACATGTTCAATTTCATGAGTGGTTGTCAATACTATTAATAACAACAAAGTAATTTGTTATTTTTCTTAAAGAAAAGGTTTGGAAGTATATTGTTCACTACGTTCAGCGATACTGGAATCAGAATTTATGACATTTAAGAGTACCTCACTTCCATTTAGAACAAAAAATTGATTTCTCAAGTATTGTTTATTAATTAATCTTCTAATATTTATTTTGTAATTATACAGTAATACATTAACAAATTCTATCAGAAAGTTTATGAAGCCTTTAAGAAATTTATTACCATAAATAAAGATATAGCCATGCACAAGAATATATTAAATCATTATTAGTAAAATTTAATAAATGGTTTAAACAAAAATCTGGAGTCAGATAAATATTAAAATATGTAAAAGCAAGGAAATTTGTTAAAGGTTTTATTGAATAAATTTAATCAGAAATTTAATAATTTGTTTATGTACTTCCCAATGTGACACAAAATCAATGATGGCCATGCTGAGAAATGATCATCTATTTTTAGAAATGATTAATTATGAAAATTACAATATTTCCTAATGTTAATGATTTCATACAAATTATCAGCCTGGGGATATTTTTTATCAGCTGATTTTGATACTTTGCATAATATAATGAATGCATCAAGATGGACTTAGTGACTTAAGAAAATTCTAATTTTTCCAATTTTTCAAAAAAAATTTATTCAATCTCTCTTCTGAGAGTGGTCAAATGCAGCATCTCAGTTCACTGTAATCACTTGCAGGTTAATTAATTACTCTAATTTTATCATCTATGTTAAAGATATAAACAAATATAACAAAAATAGACCAATACAATGAATTTTTTAAAGTTAATTTTAAATAAAATAAATTTGATGCTTATTAAAATGATTTATCTTATATTTAAAATATTATAAAGTTTGTTTATATATATGTGCTTACTTTATATGCATTTAGATAAGCTATGCAATCACTAAATGTTCCATTACTCCAAGCTAATCGGGATCTGAAAATAAATTCATTTGATATATAGAAATGTTAATTTAATAAACTACAATCATCATATTTTTAAAGAATTTTTATTTCCTATTAAAATAAAAATATTAATTTATTAATTAATATTTTCATTAAATATTAAATTTCTCCTTTTAAATATGCAAAAGTTTGTATCAAATGTTAAATAATTAACTATTAACAAGTTAAAATTCAGATTTAATTCTACAAATTGCCACTGGTTAGAAACATAATGATTAAAGTTATGGTTCTTCAAAATAATCTCACTTCTTCTTGATGCACAATGTCAATTTCTCTATTTGATGTATGAAATATTTTTTGAGTTTATTTAATTAGTGGTTAATTTACGTAATTACGTAAACATCATTTGGAATCTCATTATTGACTGAGTTAAAAAATATGTCTCATTTTGATGGAATTAAAAATAGGATAAGTATTGAATTATTATTGTAAAGACAATAATAATTTATTTTGTTGGTTATCATCTGAAAGTAATCTGTAATCTAAAAGATGGAAACCTGTATATAAATATTAGTTAATCTTACAAATGCTATCTTATAGACACTGTTCTACAGTATCTGTAAGATTTGTGTAAATGAGCTTGAGTAGAAACCAGTCATGCTAATCACATTATAAAATTACTGCTTTTATTGAACATTGAGGTGGTGTGACTTATAAATGCTGCTAGACTAAGTACATAAGAGAACCAGTTGAGTATATTTTTATATCAATGTAAAGGTATTTATATTTAAAATTATTTTGATATTGAATATTCCTTCTTTGGAAATAACTATTTTGATAGATCAAATAAGTGACTGCTAATTTAATTTGTTAAACTAATTTTTGCTTTAATAAAGCATTTATTGAATTTTTCTATTGATTAAAAAATTCTTATTTGAATTTATTTATATATTTAGAGTCCATTTGTACTCTTTTTTGTTATTATTCAATTTTCAAATTTTGTATTTTTTTGACGAATTAAATTAGCTAACTTTTGTGAATTTGTTTAGTTTAGGTATCCTTCCTATAAAATGGTAGATAGGTTCCTAAAAAACAACATGTTGTACCTAAAAAACAACATGGAAACTGTGTTATGTGAGACCTGGAGTTAATACAAAAAGAAGAGTTACATTCCAAAACCAATTAAAAATAAATAATTTAATCACATAAGAAACTTAATTTTTATTAAGAATATTAATAACATGAAACATTAAAGAAAGAAAAAATATATTCATAAAACCCTAAAAAACAATATATGTATTTCAAACAAAAGGAAAAGAAAAAGTATACAGCCTATATAACATTCATTTAATAATTATATCTTCCTTTTCGCTGTTCATTAAAAATGAGAACATTTTTTCTTTTCAACAATATCAATTTTACTTTCTGAAGCTTTATGCATTTAAAGTTTGTGTATCTTCTGCTCTCTTTACAAAATCTGTTATCTAACCCGCTACAAAAACAATTGTTCCTTAACATATACCCAAAAAAAATTTATGAATAAAAAAGTTTTTCTCCTTTTTCACATTCCTCTATTGAAGAATAAAAACTTATTTTTTATCCAAGAACTGAACTTTTGGAACACAGCTCGAAGAATAAAAATTTATTTTTTATCCAAGAACTGAACATTTGGAACACAAACTACGCAATGATCGCCAATTAACTCAATTTCAAATTGAAATTGAAAACAAACTGAACATCGCTCCTCTCATAGCATTTACTACATTCGCTAGCAGTCATAAAATTACATTTATGACTAATTTTAGCAAAGTATTTCCCAATGATTGCATTTTGTGTGTATTGTGTCCTTAGTGTGATTTACAAAAATTAATGAAAATGTTTTGTATTGTAGGAGAGTAAACATAATTAATTCCGTTCTTACACTGCCAATTTTTAAACCAAACAAATAAATATTATACAGCTCTAAGACAGAAAACAATTTATATACTTTAATATTAAATATTTTACAATATGTTAGAAGCGCTTTAGATTATATTATAATCATCATCAGCTATAACAAGAATTCCGGACTGTAACAGAAATTCCATAGAATGTCTTTGCTATTTTTAATTGACAATGTTTATATTTAAAAAACCAAAGGCGTTCTATGGAATTTCTGTTACAGTCTGGAATTCTTGTTATAGCTGATGATGATTATAATATAATCGAAAGTGCTTCTAGCATATTGTAAAATATTTAATATTAAAGTATATAAATTGTTTCCTGCCTTAGAGCTGTATAATATTTATTTGTTTAGTAAACATAATTTTCTAAATGTATTAAGTAAGAACCAAGTTGTAGAAGTACCGTTATATGAAGATTTCTGCAATTTTCAAATCGTGTTACAACAAAACTATGTTGTAGGAAGCTGTGTTATATGAGGGATACCTATACTAATATTTCATTTATGTTCAGAATTGCAAATGTTGCAATGCTTCCATTCTCAAAGAAGTATAGAAGGCATTTAACAAATCTTGTGTGAAAAATTTTCTATAATATTAAGTTTGGTGATCTGTTTGTTAAAATTAGGAAAAATTAAATTAAAAATAAATGAAATTTTTATAAAATACAATTTTCTCCATAAAATTTTAAAAAGTCAGATATTTTATTGATGAAATAAGTTGGGGTTAATATTACATATAAGAAAATCTATACAGTATACTATTTTTATTCATTATAATCAAGATTGAAATGGTTTCTGAATTTTTTAAATTTAAATATCTGAAATTACAATAAAAAATTTCAAAAGTAATTTTATTTAATTATTCATTAATCTCATTAATTTTTTATGTAGCCATTTTCTACAAGGGATTTCTAATAGAATAAGCTATAGAACTGTAAATAGAATAATTCCACTCATATTATTTTAAATCTGTATCATCATCATAATTATATATTTCTTTAATTCAACAAAGTGTTGTTATAAGTTTGACACTATTTTTCAAAAAGTCCAATAAATGATTAACAAATGATAAATTTTAAAATCTAATACAACTATATTTCTTTAAAAATCATATAAATTTGTTATTTCTAAGCATAATAATTTGCTATAAAAACCTTTTCTTCTATCTTACACTCCATTATTATATCATCAAAGTCAATACAGGGAATACCCAACTTATAGCAGTCTTACATTCAAAAATTTCAGTTGTAATTCGAATCCATCAAAACTCAGAACACTATTTTCCACAGGCATGTTATGTTCCCCAACTACTAAAACTCAGAATATTCAATATTCATTTAAAAAGTAGTAGCATAATGTAATGCTGAATAAATGCTGTTTATTCTTTAAAATGATAAAATTGTGTATTTCATTCTACCAGAACTTTATATGGGTAAAACTAAAGAAAACACAATGTAAAAACAAAGATGGAATGCTTAAGTTATTTTCCTATGTCCAAATTTCTAGCTTCAGCTGCAAGGTAAAGCAGTCATTTACCATCCTGAAGGATCCAAGTTCAATTTCAGAACTTGTATATATTGTTTTTCAAAAAGAATCCAGGAGGTCTATTCTGGTCTCAGTCTTTTCACAAAGACGATTTTTCGTCTCTGTGAAAAGACTGAAACATAGCAATATGACAATCTTTCCATAGAGACAGTAGAGAAATTATTATGTTTTAAGTGATGCTCCAGTCATTCTCTCTTACGAAACGTCATCATTTTCCCATGATGCTTGGAATTCACATATACACAACATCAATCTCATTCCAGCCAATGAAATTATACTGAATTTCACTCATTCACATTCATTTTACATTGCATTTCACTGGCACTGCACAAACTCGGCATTTGAAGAAAATGATGGTAAATAGATGTAGTTATTTATCTAATTACACCATGAAACAGGTATAAACTTTGATAAATGAATTGGAAAAATAAGCTACTCTATTTTGGAGAATATGATAGCAAATATATTGAATCAATCATTAAGGGAAATTTGAAATGACTGATTCTCAGTAAATGCATAACAAAGATGTTTCTTTTATTAAATTAAAAGAAACATTCACCAAAAACAAAAATAGCAAATGTTTGTATTTAAATAATATTATTTTTGACTACAAACATCAGTATTATTCAAATAATACTGGTGTTTGTAGTCAAAAATAATGCCATTGAGGTAAGATTTTATTTTGAATGCTGTCATTCACTCAGTAGTTTAGATTGTGTGTGTTACTTTTTATATTTTTAATTGATTCTATTAGTTGTTATTTATAATTACAAATATTAACAAAAACACTGACATTTCAGCATATCAAAGCTTTTATATTCATTGTGAACACACAATTACATTGACAAGTGGCAGCAGTCAAAGTAAAATTTTACTTAAATATAAAATATTTTAAAGCATTGATAACACAATTGTCAAAAAATTTTAAATAGTGATATTAAATTGCAAAATTAAGATAACAAAAATATATTATATATTTAATGCATAGAGTTCTGTTTGAATTTTTGTTTATTGTACAAAAGGTATTTAGAAAATGGGAATATCCAGTAATGTTCTAAACAATGAATAATAGTTTAAACAAATACAAGGTTGTTCAATAAGTTCGCGGAGCGCCATCTATTAGCCAAA
>AYEL01059368.1:0-12896 GCA_000484575.1 Olivierus martensii | reverse complement strand
ATCTGTTCTAAGAACAAAGGTTGCCATAGCAACTCTTGTATTCCTTCTATTCCGTTGTACTTAGAATTTTCGCCTGATGATGGTCGAAAGACCGAAAACGTTTGTGAACTAGAGAAAATAAAGTTTACCTTACTGCAAAAAGTGCTAGTTTTATTTGTTTTTTTTTATTTCCAATGAATGTCATATTATTCTAACACTTAAAAGTTGGGGGATTGGCTTATACACGGCTTTCACATTTTTACTGATTTTCAAATGCTGAAGCAGGCAGATTGATTTATACACCAATCAGCTTATATACAAATATACAAGTACTTATTTTCATAACATGCATGTAAAGTATTTATAATAAAATATATTTGTTATTGCTAGATTGCTTATGAAATTTTTTCCATTTATTAATCATTAAATGGTATCTCACCCTATAATGATTAATAAATAGGAAATTGTGCACTTGGTCGTTGACTTACGACCGTCTGCACTTATGACCACAAAAAAAAAATAAATTATAAATTATAAATAAATTAATAATAAATCAGATAACTGCATGTACAATAATTCTGGGAGCATCTGGCAACACAGGCCTCCCACACATGCAGGCAGTGCCCTCTCTTCTCACATACATTCAGTTGCTTTTTCAAGCATTTGTTGCATGTGGTGTATTAATCAAAATTCTACTGAAATTAAAATTAAATTTTAATTTCAGTAAATTTAAAAGATTATAAAAATAAATTATAAAGATGATAAAAAGATTAGAAAGATTAAAAAATACTAATAAATATATGGCCGACATATGACCAGATTGACTTACGACCTGTCAGTCAGAACAGAAGTCTGTCGTAAGTCAACGACCAAGTGTATTGCTACATTTTTGCAATGTCATTTTGCTGATGGTACAAAAACTGATGAATTATAATCTACATTATTTAAAAATTTATCAAAAATATATATATATATATATATATATATTCAAAATGTTATTATTATGTTAATTTTAAGTTTCCATCATATTGCTATATATATATATATTCAAAATGTATCATGTTGCAACACAATAAATATAATAAATTGATATTTTTTTAGAGTCATTCGTAGACTTGTCACGCTGATTTCAGCTCAAGCAAATTTATTAGCCTGTTGTGAAGCTTCAAAAAAACAAGCAGAAAGTGCTACAGCAAGAGCAGAAAGATTGATGGAAGAAAATGAAAGGGTATATTATTATTTTGTAATCATCAGTATTAAGTTGTTATATAATTAAAGACTTCAGAGCAAAAACTATTAATGCAATAACTTAAAATATATTGATTGATTAACTTTCTAATAACAATAGAAAATTAAAAGCTTTATCTATTCATAAATTAAAATTAATCAAATTCAATCTATATGTCTGTTTTTAAATAGTAATATTAAATTCAGTTTGAATACTAATTATACTTATATAAACCTATCCCTCGATTTGCACGGTACTCAATTTACATGGTTTCGCTTTTACACTGTCCCTCGATTTGCACGGCACTCAATTTACACAGTTTCGCTTTTACACGGATTTTTAAATGAAAACAAAAAAAAAGATTTGCACGGTACTCAATTTACACAGTTTTTAAATTAAAACAAAATTACGGTTTCGCTTTTACACGGTTTTAAATGAAAACAAAAAAATTTATTTTTTACTCAATTTACACGGTTTTTAAATGAAAACAAAAAAAATTTTTTTTAGCACTCAGTTTACACGGTTTTAAAATGAAAACAAAAAAAATTTCTTTGCTAAAGGGTTTGTTGTTTGTGCATTATGCTATTTATAAATTAAAAGAGTATCATATTGTCACGTTTTGTGGATTTACTTATTCGTAGAGATTAATAAAGAGTGAATACGTTTTGTGGGTTTACGAGATCGTAGAGATTAATAAAGAGTGAATACATGTTTACGAGTTCATAGAGATTAATAAAGAGTGAATACAGTTATATTTCGTATAGTAGTATTTATTTACACACAAAACAAAATAATCTTGTTTCACTATAACTAAATCCAATATAAAATCCGATAATTATCTCATACAACACTATGTCTTTAATTCAGAATAACACACTGTTGTTCTTGTCCACTTTTGCTTTCACAATTTATCACTCACTATTAACTTTTACTGTCAAAGTCTTGCAGTTCAACTAAACTCAACTGAGGTTTGCAGCTCGCCTATTTATACAATTTTCCTACATTCTAGATCGTACGATAACTGTAGAGTTAAGAATCATCTTGTTTCTAGAAATTTTATAACAAATATTCCTTTCTGCTGAGTTCAGCACCTTTTTTCCCCTTTTTTCTTTAATCCTTATCTCATTTTACACGGTCATAAAGAACATATCCTCGACTTTTCTTTATCTTCTTTAGATTGATTTACACGGTTTACAGTTTAATTGAACATATCCTTCTATTTTGTATGAATTCTGCGTCTTGTTTTACACAGTTTCGGTTTGCACGATTTTTCCAGGAACGTATCTACTGTGTAAATCAAGGGATGAGTGTATTCATTTTTTTAAATATTGCTTAGTAAATTGTTTTACTAAAAAATAATATCTCAGAAATAAGGTTCTTGATCTTGTTTATTTCAACCTTAAATACAGCATTAGTAGTATTCAATGTTGAAATATAACTACAAAAATGTTTAACGTTGATAGATAATACTAGCATTTAGTCCCTCAGCACAGATATCCAAATTTAAAAAAACTTAAAAAGAATATCTGATTTAGTCCATTTTTCTGAAATTCAGTCTGTAAGACAAAAAAATCCTATAGAACCATTATACAGAATTTCATTACTTATCTGAAGTAGTATTCAAATGCATCTCAAACATAAATTTCAATACAATTTGCATATTGCTAGTGCATACAAATTCTGTGATGGTTTCTTCAACCATATTATTTATACAATATTTGCAAATCATTTGCTTATTACAGAATACATAAGTGGCACTTGAAAATTTAAAAATTTTTATTTTGAGATAAAAACTTCAGCATAAATTAAAAAAAGTAATGATTTATAAACATCATTTATATATGCATTATTCAATGGTTCAATATCACTACGATTTCGGATTTATGTAAGAATAACTGTTTGAAAAACCACGCCAAAGTGAATCAATCTCTATATATAAAAGCCGAAGCTTGGAAAGAGTAACGCTTTTTAAGCGTTACTCTTTCCCTTTCAGACCTGATTTAATTCTATTTATTCTAAAATTATATAATTTTAAATTTAGCAACTCGGACACTTTCTAAGACTTTTTGGAGATAAATTTTCATTAATTGTCTATGGTTGAAAAAATAGAAAATATCATGTGCCATAAATAGTACGCCAGGACCGAAAGGGATAGCCGGTTAAATATACACCTCGGGGTTTTTCATCGCGGATTAACGGTTTTTTTAAATATTTTCTATTTTTTTTTTAAATAGAAAATATCATGTGCCATAAATGGTACTGCAGGACCGAAAGGGTTAATTGTGATTTCTGATCCATCCCAATTAATATTAGTACAACTTCAGCAATAATCTCAAGCCATTAGGAATTCTCCTTAGTGCATGTTTTACTGGATTTGTCCAGTGCATTAAAAAATATAAAAATATCAGCAGATCCAGATGATATACACTGCATATTCAAGGATTTCAATGTTTAATTTGGACTTTGCCCACTCATCTCTGGCCATGTTGTAAATTGACTGGCCAACATCCTAGCTGAATAGATTTATATTCATATTTTGGATATTGGCTGATCAACTTGGCCAAAACGTGAAATGCCCAGAGACTTCAAAAACAGACCAATTTTAGGAATTGGCTGTAACATGTATAAAACATTTTTGAAATCAGAATAAAAATCTTTTTTAAAATTATATGCTAATTATTGTGATATAAAAAGAAATTGGACCTTACAAGGTCTCATAAAGGCCAGATAAAAAGGATATAAGGGTATATTTTTTCATATTTTTATTTTATACGTTATAGATAAAATATGTATATGAGTTGTCCTTGACAGGATTTGAACTGAACTCTACTGTTGTAAGTTGAAGCAATCAAGAGTCAAAAATTCCCAAAATTTATGGTTTTCCCGCTACTAATCTTTATTAGGACATTAAAAATTATTGGAGTAAACATAATAAACACAAAACTATAATAACTAAACATAAAAAGAATGTTTTTGATATATCAGTCTATTGCACATAGACTGTTATGCATGGGAATTGCATTGATCAATCACAGAATTTATTAACATCACCATCATAAGTACGAATAATCATATGTTGAGAATGACATGTATAAGGGGTTTTAATTTATTCTCTACTGCATCCATTTGAATTTCTCACTTGTGTATTATATGCCTTTTTCTTCTTCCTGTTTATATGAAGGAGAATATGGCCCATAAATTCAAATCTACACTACAATACCTTTTATAAATAACTAAAAGTTAACTTTGATCCACGAGCTATGATCAAACGTCTTAAGAAAAACAAGTTGGCTAAGGGGTGGCCAAACTGCAGCTCACAAGCCACATGTGGCTCTTTGGTAACTTCAATGTGGCTCCATACCATGAAAGTCAATAGTAAATATGAATCAAATACTTTTTATTTAAGTTAAAAAAATAATATATCTGTAATTTATTTATCTATTGTAAAAAGTAGTATGCATTTATACAAAATAAATGCTTCTGAAATAAACAATTTTTGAAATCATTATTAAGATTGCCCAAAAGCTGATGCTGTTCTCATTGATCCAGAAACAAAATGTGGCTCTCGAGTATTTGAGATTCTCCTATGTGGCTCATAGTGACATGAAGTTTGGCCACTCTGTTATATGCTATAGACATTCATCAACTTACATAATCTTGAGTTGGGCAATTTCAGACTTTGCAGTTTTTAAAAATAAAAAGTACTGGTAAATAATAATGTTGCTATAAAAAAAATATTAAATACAGTACACTCCCGAGTATCCGGCCTAATGTGGTGGAAGGGCAGGCCGGATAACAAAAAAGCCGGACAGGCCAGAGTTCTATGAACACATTTCTTTGCCCCACCAATACTGAAGACAAAGTTTTTATACCAAAACTCACTGTTAAAATACGTATTTTCTCACTTCTTATTGAGTACAAAGCCCTCCATTTATCTCAAGCCACGAATGTGAAATCGTCACTGTAGTACACTTATAAAAACATTAAACATACCCCAAGAATAATTTTCGAATACTGTACGTACTGTACAGCTATAATCAGGAACAGCGGCAACAATTGAGGTCTGTTACACACTGATGAAACAATGAACAACGAGCAGAACGTTGCTCTTTTCTGTCACAACTTGTATTTTGCACATGACACATAGGAGGATTGTAGCAGACACCCACTTCCAATGCTTTGCAATGTTGCCAATGAACGCCTTGCCTTTCTCATTTAATTACGATAAAAGAAAACTAGGCCGGATAGTCGCGAACCGGATACTTGAGAGTGTACTGTAATAAAATTTTAAATAGGAAATTAAGAGGGAGAATTTTTATTGATATACAGGGTGTCCATAGTTAAAGTTCCTCTATTCAGAGCTGCCTACAGCTGTTACTATTCATCAGAAAATTATGACACTTTGAGTACCCCCTTAATCTAAAGGAATGGGAAAGACATTCAATGAAAAAAGTTTAGATATTGCTACTTGAGAGTGCTTTACTGTAAAATTACCCGTCGCGCACATACAATTATTTGAAACATCATCATTTATCAGCTTTTGCACGCACATTCCATATTTCAGATTGTGTTAAAGATGTTCTCAAAAGACATTTTACAGAAGAAAGGTTCATAAGGTGCCACTTCCATAATATCTGGCCTTCCCGATCCCCAAATCTGAATTCATGTGATTTTTGGCTGTGGGGTTATTTGAAAGATCTGATCAGCTGTGACAACGTGAAAACATACCTAATCTTAAAGACAGCATTTCACGCTATATGCTCAATATTTTGAGGCACTCACTTCGCTCAAGTGTTGAAATGCCATTTTGAGATTTCAGAGGGTAGCTGACAACAGTGGCCATCATATTGCTCTAATATTATAAGTCAGTAATATAGCTAAATGTTCCTAAACAGCCAGACTTCCCCTAGTGGTTTATTTTTGAATTAACTGCCAAATTAATAATTAATTTTTGAATTAACGCTACGAATATAGCTAAATGTTCCTAAACAGCCAGACTTCCCCTAGTGGTTTATTTTTGAATTAAATGCCAAATTAATAATTAATTTTTGAATTAACACTATGGTGCCACTATCTGTTGGATTAATAATTTAAAAATTAATTATTAATTTGGCAGTTAATTCAAAAATAAACTGCTAGAGGAAGTTTGGCTGTTTAGGATCATTTGGATTGCATGTATTCCCTTAGAATTGCTGATTTATGATTGATAGTTAAATGTGTAATTTATTAATAAATTAGAAACACGCCCTCTAGTGGCAATACTTAGAACTAATTTTTTCACTGAATGTCTTTCCCATTTCTTTATTAAGGAGTACCCAAAGTTTCATAATTTTCTGGTGGATAGTAATGGCTGTAGGTAGCTCTGAATAGAGGAACTTTAATTATGGACATCCTGTATATGGCTGCTAGAAAGTGTCAAAAGAAATTTTTTGCTGAATTTATTGCAAGGTAAAAATATAGCCAACATAATTTCCAAAAGCATAAGTTTATTATTCTAGAATGAGTGAAAAATAACCACTTTGTATTCATTTGAATGGCCAACTTTTTCTGTAACCTTTTGGGGATTTCTTCATATTCCAGCCTTGAAAGCTTTCAGCATTGCTAGTGTTCTTTTTGGAATAAAGTCTGCTGGACCTTTTTCTATTGGAAGTGTAACCAGTTTCCTTGAAATTATTTATGATTTTATAGATTCCTGATCTCTAGATTTTTGAACTTCCCAACAACTTGAAAATTTCACTGATTTTTTTTTTTCCAGACAAATATAACTTTAAAATCATGGACCTAATTGATTCTTTTGATGACATTTTTGTTTATTAACAAGGTGGGTACTATGGTAACATTGTGAGTGTATCCAATTCTATATCAAATTTGGTTGATTGTCTATTTTTTCACATGCATGTGTGCCACCAATAATATATTTAAATTTATCTACAAATTTATGAACATACAACACATATATATATACAATTTGTATCATATAAGTATGATAGTTATTATGAAATATGATAACTCTACCATTGTAGGTATAATAAATAATTATCAATAGTAATACTCTTGGTAGTGTCCTTCACTCTCATTATTGCAAGATTATAACAATTGTTATAATACTACAATGGACTCTTGATTTTACATACTTGTACGGACTTCCAAGAAAGTTTGTAAATGGGAATGGCATTAATTAACATTAGGGACTTTTTGGGATCAACTAAATAATTTGTAAAAATGTGTAATTTATAAATTGGAGGTTTGTAAAAATGCAAGTCCATTGTACTATGTAAAATTGATTTGAACTGCATGTTAAATTATAAAATTGATTTTTAAAATATTTTGCATACCAGAATTTTTTATGTAAAATCAAATTTACATAAATTGGAGTTCTTGTATGTTTATGTATATCATATTAGTGCAATGTCATACATACATAATATTGCCATAAAAAATCATAATTTTCATTTCAGTTGTGAAAAATATGCAAAATTTAATAAAAGTAATATGAGATAAAGCCATATAATTTAAAACATTGAACTAAAATGCATTTTTTAGAAAATTGAAAATATTGCTTTTATAGAGAAGATTAGAGAATTCAATTAAAGAAGAAAATGCAGACAATGAAGGCAATTTTCAATTAGAAGAACAAGAAAAGGAAATACGTGATCTAAAAGAAGAATTAAGAAAAACTAAAGAAGGTAAATAAAATATTCTAATTAATTTAATAAGTGCTTAGTTTCTTAAAAATTTAAATGATGATTGAAAATTTTACTCATAACAATTAATCATATAAAAAAGTCAAAAAGTAAAGTGAATTTATTAATTGCTCCATGTATAACAATCTGTAACAAATGTAAAATGTATCATTGTTGAACATAATCATTTTCCTTTCAACACATATTGTATAATAATTCATAAGCTGTCTGATGCTATTTGCAAAGAAACTTTTCAGTTGTGCCTTAAAGCCACATATGCATGCTGTTCTTAATATCATTGCTATTACAAATCACTGTCCATACAACACATCTTTTTATGGTTAGAACATGTGATAATCGGATGAGCAAGGTCTTGGTTATATGGCAGGTATGGGAATTCAAATTTTAACTGCATGGTTGATTCAACAATAATTGCCATTGAATGTGTATCAAAGTGTAAAAGACTTGTATAACAGTCCTTTGTATTTGGAGTGAATTGCAAGCTTTAGTTTTGATTTCAATATTTCACAATAAACTACAGCAGTAATCAAACTGTAATAGTGGCTTTTTTTGATGTAATATTTTATAATAAGTTCACTATAGTCTTGTAATAAGAGCATCAGCACTTTATCTGCAGAAGCCTGGGCATTGAAATATTTTTTTTTATCCTAGAAGAGATTAATAATTTCTTAATTTAAGAATAGATAATAAGAAGAGATTAATAAGAAGAGATAATAAGAGATTCTTAATAAGAAGAGATTAATAATTTCTTTATTTCTTAATAATTAATTGCAATAGATCCTCCTCCTCTTGGCTGTCTCTTTCAGGAAAGCCTCAGTTATCTATAATTGGGTCTGTTTGTTTCTCAGTTAGCTATCATGGAACTATTTTTCTCAAATTTTGTGGCAGCAAAAGTTATTATGGAGAATGACATATGATGATCCATGGCTAATGGCAAACCTTTAACATTTTCCAGACAGTTTCATACATATGATACATCAAGTTTTCAGTTGATACTAGAGTTGCATCATCAAGACTTATTAAATTTAATAAATTTATGGTTAATTCAAATTTTGGTGAAAAATTTTTTTACTTTATCTTTCTATTACATACAATTTGGGGCATTTGTAGTATATAGCCATTTCTGTTCCTATGATTTTTCAGATAATTGTTTATCTATTTATCCCTAATAAATACAAAAATTCAAAATAACTATATATTACAGGCAATCCCCGACTTGTAGATCTAACATATGTAGATCTGTACTTACATAAGGTTAATTTTAGTTAACAAGCTGGGCCCAAACCCAATCCCCTCCTGAAAAACTGGAGGTATGGGACTCTGAATTGAATCCAGATCCTCCAAGTTGGTAAGTGATTGCTTTATCACATGACTTATATGTTTATTCTGTAGTATAACCATTTTTAATGTTATGTCTTTGTGATACTGCACTGTAGTTAGTACTGTATAATGTGTGCTCCGATATATGTATGTTTTAATTTGCATGAGGTCACAGAACAATCTACTAATATAAGTAGGGACTGCCTATATAGATATTTCATTATATTTTTATACATGAATTTATAGCATTATAAAATATAATAAAAAAAAAAAATAAGAAAATAATTAAAACAGTTTCCAGAGTTGAAAATACTAAAGAAACAGAGTTGAATCAGTTTGTATTTCTTCACATTCAGTTATTTTCCAGATTATTTGACCTGATTGCTTATCTCCTACCTATAATATATGATATTATGGGTAGGCGTGTTTGGTCTTTGTCTAAACTATTTGTCATCTATTGACAATTAAAAATTATTAGCAATTAGAATTTTCAAACTCTAATTATGAAATAATTATGGATTATTGAATATATATTATTACATCAATAAACATTTTAAATAATAACAAATAAAACTTGTGGAAATACTCACTCAAAAATTTTCAATAACTTTTTTCATGTATTATCAAATTTGATAAAAATTTCCAAATTCAATTGACCCATCTAATGATTAGGCAATATAAAAGCAAGTGATGAATCATTTGCATCAACTTTGATTTCTCACAAAAACTAGTGATTCTATCCTATAATATAGATAAGAAAGAAATATTAAGAAATTTGTTAGTTGGTTAAAATAATTGTTAGGTGGATCAATTGAATTTCTTTCTTAATAAAAATAATTTCAATTGACCCACTTCAATCTAAAGACAGGTAATGAATTATATGCATCAACTTTGATTTCTCATGAAAATATCCAAACTGACAATGAAAATTTTTCTTTTCTCATGAAAATATCCAAACTGACAATGGAAATTTTTCTTTTCTCATGAAAATATCCAAACTGACAATGGAAATTTTTCTTTTCAATATCACCAACAAAAATTAAAAACATTACCAGGAACTTCCATTAGGTTGACTACTCTTTTGGAAAATATTAATGTAATTTCATTACAGTTAACTCTTTGCTTTCTGTAATCAGTGCATCATTTTAAGACATGATTATCTATTTATGATGTTGAAGGCCAGTTAGATAATTCATTGTCATCAGTCTATCCTCCCATGTTTAAATTTCATCCATTTGTAGACATTTTTCTGTATCATGCAATATTTACCATATTGCATTAACATTTGCCTATAAATCTCAGATATTTTAATGCCTTTTGATCATAAAGAATAGATCCCAGCTCTCTGATATGAAATGACTGTAATACATTTTAAAAGTAGAGGCATCATTTTTAAGAATGTTTATAACCAAACAAATTTCATGACAATGTTGGTTATATAGGATGGAAGAAAAGTCTGTACCTCTCCATATAACTTGATAACTATTATAGATTTCAAAAATCTGTTAATACCAACAAATAGAAAGTCATGGGTGGACTGCCTAATGGTGACCTTCAAATAAGCTGATTATGCAAATGAAAACACTTGCAAATCCTATCTTATAAACCACAACAGATAACTATCTTAACAAACTTTCAGCACTATGGCAGGAGATAAACAAATCTAAATAATTCACTCAACAAGTTTAAAGTAAAGAAGCGCTTTCGATTTATTAAAATCCTCTTCAGCTTCGATAAATAGAACAACAGATTCTTACAGAACGCACATACAATTTGAAATTTGGTTACTATGGTAACATATCAGAAATTACAATAAAATTATTAATTTATACATAAAATAATGAATGTAAATAAACAACCAAAATTAAAATAAATAATATCGACATAAGTAATTAAAAATTCTATTTTCTATTCTTGCACCATTTCCAGGCATTATTAATTATAGTGGGATCGATTTTGTTAAGCGGTTTTTTCTTCTTATTCTTACTATTAAAAATGGTTACAGTCTCTGCAATTTTCCCTTTTCTGGGATCTTCTTCTCTAATAACCAGCTTTGCGTTATCCCAATCAATTGTTACATCGGAGCTAATGGCTTTTTGAGCTAGGGATGTAGTCGTCGCTTTACTCTCTATATCATGTTTGTGTTCATGTAACCTTCTATTAAGGGACCTTGTGATGTAACCTATATATTTACGGTCTAGATTAAAGTCATTATCTTGCACTGGAATTTCATAGACCCCTGGAAGAGATGAGGGATCAATTTTATCTTTATCATTTCTCAAAAGATTAAAAAGAGTGTTCCTTCTACTAAAAACAAGTTTATAATCCGATATTTTCTCTATCTTCTTTTTATATTTTAACGTGATAGGATTACAATCTACTCGGTAAAACTTCTTATCATTATTTTCAGTTCGTTTTTCGCTATTTAACATAGTTTTTCTTCTTGAAATTTTATTCCATAAACGAGTGATAATATTTTCACTATATCCGTGGCGCACTGCCTGTTCTTTAATCCAATTCAGTTCTTGGTTGATATTCGCATTCGTAGTACAGTGTGTTGTAATCCTTTGTAGTAGCGCTCTAAAGGCGGCCATTTTGTAGGACCATGGCTCTTGTGATTCAGCTTTAATAAAAATTGGAATATAGGTATCTTTTCTATAAATACTTAGGTTATATTCGCCTCTAATTATTTCAATTTGTAGATCAAGATACTGTATTTGTTCTTCACTTTCTTTCTGCTTAATTAATTTTAGCCCCAGTGCCTCGTCAGACATTCTCTCATCTAAATCTAAAACGTTATTATGTTTTTCTGCTATAACCAAAATGTCGTCTATATATCTTCTATAAAGAACAAAATTGTCAGCCAAGTTCGGAAGAATATAACTTTCTTTAAATCTGACTACAAGTTCCGCTAGAACCCCTGCCATGGGGCTGCCTATTGGAACACCTGTTTTCTGTAAATATATAGTATGATTGTAAACAAAATAAGAATTATGTACAATTAAGTAACATATATTTCTAATGATCTCTGGATGGCATTGAGACTCTGGTATATGCTGCAATAAAAACCTATATAACAACAGGCAAGCTGGTTCTAACTTAATCGATGGAAAAAGAGCCTTAAAATCAAAAACTTGCATTATCTGTTCTGGTAACAGTCCCACTTCTAAAAGACTATCTATAAGATCTTTAGATGATGTCGTAGTGAATGGATATTCCTTCAGCCTTTCGTAACACCATTTAGCCATTCTTTTTTCCAAGCAATATGTTGGCGCCGAATATTTTTCAACTACTGGTCTAGCTTCTAATGGGTGTTTGTGTCTCTTAATAAAAGCGAATAATCTTGGAGGCCTTGGTGATTTAACAAAAGAGCCTCTTAAGAATAGTGGGAGCCTATTGTCCCTTAATAATTTACGTATTTCATTATCTAAGTTCTCCGTTGGATCGTTATCTAAACGTTGACAATTACTCTCTAAAAGGAACTTGTTGATAAAAGAATCATAAGTATCTCTTTTAACTAGAACAATTAATTTGCTTTTATCATCCCTAGCACAAACTATATTATTAGTTTCAAGCCATTCTTCCGCTTTTTTAATTTTAAACTTAATAAATTTTAATTCATTACAGTTATAGTTCTTAAGGTTCTTAGCTAGTTGCCATCTGAC
>AYEL01059362.1:0-18764 GCA_000484575.1 Olivierus martensii | reverse complement strand
CCTAGGGAATGTTTATTTTTTTTTAAGAGGAGCGGATAAGGTTAACATCATGCTCACTATCTGGAAAATGATATAATTGTAAAAATAAAGTAGGCCAAAACCTAAATTCTCATAATAATTCAAATCATATAAAATATTAATTTACATTTTATATTGACTCTTACCTTCAAGCAGTTCGAGTGTGACTGATTTGTCAACATACCAGAACCACTCCTTTCCTTCATTAGAGCAAGGAAGCTATTATAAAAATGATTGAAATTTACTGCCAAGCTAAAAATATGCATTTGTCATGTCATTTATAAATATAATAAAAAAATTATTAAATAAATCTTGGTATTTATTCATACTAGAGAGATCTGAATCCATTTTCATATACAATGCTTTTTGAAAGATCAAATTCAATAGTAATTTCTACAACAATTTTTAATTAAAAACTTTGATCTGAATCCATTTTCATATACAATGCTTTTTGAAAGATCAAATTCAATAGTAATTTCAACAATTTTTAATTAAAAACTGAGATAAATATTGATATATCTGTTTCCTTAACAGTTTATAAACCTAACATATTTACATTCTTGTATGAATGATAGTTCTTACAAGAATGCCAGATTTTAAAAGTAATTTAAAATAAATCTAATAATTACTTTTCAATAAAAGTTAAATTATTTCTCAGTAAATTCATCATTTCACAAATTTTATATCGTTTTCTTTAACAAATTTTATAATATAGACAATTCGTTAATTCCCCCCTCAAAAAAAAAAATAATAATGAATAAATAAATAAATATATATATATGTAGGTTCCCTACTTTTGCAGTTTTAGATATACAGGATGATTCAGAAAGGTGCCAAAATTTACAGGACTGGAGGATAAAATTTTGAGTAAAAGTCTAGTCACATTTTTTGATTTGAGGTTCCGTTTAAAAGATATAGCTTGAAAGTTTTGTGACATCATTTCTAGTTCAGTGAAAAAACATTCATATATATTTATTTGCATTTTTAAAATCTATAAATTTTAGCTACTTAAAAATTATCCAAAAAAATTTTGAGCATTGAGAACAGATTGTTTATTAAATTAACAAACAATTATTAAATGAAACATAATTGATTTTACAAATGCGGCATTCTTTTTTGAACAGCAAATTTAACTTTCGAAAATGAATGCATTTGTAAAACAATTATGTTTCATTTAAATAAATAATCGGTTGCTAATTTAATAAACAATCTGTTCTCGATGCTCTAAATTTTTTTGGATAATTTTTTAGTAGTTAAAATTTATAGATGATTTTAAAAATGCATATTGATTTTATAAATATATATGAAAAATAGTTTTCGACTGACCTGGAAATGATGATGCAAAATTTCAAGCCTTATCTTTTAAACTGCGTCTCAAATCAAAAAACGCAACTAGACTTTCTTTACTCAAAATTTTATCCTCTACAAGCCTGAAAATTTTGGCACCTTTCTGAATCACTCTGTATATGGATATGTAAATATCTTCATTTTTATAGAATTTTTACAAATTGTAAATGATCATAAGAATTTATTTTTTTTTAATAAAAATATAACTTATGAGCATATATATGTAAATTTAAATCATACTTTCATTTATTTTATATAGCAATTCTATATCAATGTTTATATTTGTACTTATGAAATGTAAGCATTGTTGATCTCATGATTTTTAATTTATGTGGTATTTTCCAAATTAATTCTATAAGCAGGGAACCTACTGTATAATTTTATATATTCTTATTATATTGTTAATGAATCAAAGAATATCACATTTTAATAAGGTCTTATTTAAGTTTCAATAAAATTTAAAATAATTAAAAATAATACAAGCTATTGAAATCAAATATACAAATCTTATATAAAATGGCAAAAAATCATTATAATTCATTTAAATATTTTTCCATTTAAATTTTTTAATGAAAAATTTTGGAATTTATTATTCCTATTATAATACAAACTATATTTTAGATAAAAATTATTACAGTGGGTGATCAGTTAATGAACATAATCTGTTCAAAGATGATGTTTGCTATCTGAATTGTTTGTTAACCAATCATCGATTTACCATATATTTTCAGGTGGGAATTTGATTAATTCATTCTGGAGACCCGAAAAAATAAAAAATTATATACGGGTAGGCCTCGATTAGTGCGAATTTGATTAATGCGACTTATAAAATTGATACCGTTTTTCGGTTAGTGCGAGAAAATATTCGATTAGTGCGAGTTGTAAATACAGACCAGTCTTACTAACAAAGCTCCTTTTATGATGTCAATTAACAAATTACTGTTAATTTTCGGTTAGTAAAACTGAATGAGGAGCAGTCCAAGAACGGTCACACGATTTTGAAGGGGTGAAACATCAGAAAGATGGGCTTTTTGCCGTTAACTGTTTAACATTACTGTACTATTATTTAGCTTTGCTATCGTATACATACAGTATAGTACAGAATTTTCTCTTTTAAAAAGTATCGAAATGGATAAAAGGAAGAACACTTTTGATGATAAAACAGGAAACGAAAAAAAGAGAAGTGATTACGCTACAGCAAAAAATGGATGTGATTGAGCGACATAAAAGCATTCTTTGTTAAATTTTTTTAAATAAGGATATCTTTACAAATTTATTTGCCTATTATATTGCTGTACTACCGATATTATTTATTTTCTTTTGTTTATTATCTGATTTCTTTATTTAAAATAAAACTTGTGAAAAAAATTTGTTTTTGTTATCTTTTGGTGTCGTATTCTGCTAATAAACAAATAGAAAACTTGTTAAAAATTTCTCATTGGTTCATTAACTTCGCTTATTAATGCTATCTGGAACTAATTTACTGATTCAATAAAGTTGCAATGCTTAATTGCAAATCGGACTATTCACTCAATTCTCGACCCAGAATTGGCGGCCAGGCGGCGCTCAACTTCCGCTTTCGATTCGCTATTTTAGTTTTGATTTGGCGGTTGGTTTGATGATGATATGAGACGCAATTCCTGGTAAGTTATTAATTTAGATGATGAACAATGATGTAAAATATGAAAATAAATATTTCTTAAACAGTTAGTGTTAAGTTTATTGTGGTTATTCATCGTGAAGTTAGCTAATGGCCGGAATCTCACAAAGCAAGAACCAATTACCATATTTTCCATAGAGTTAATACTTCGAATAGTGCGAGAAATTCGTGGAACCAATTATTTGCACTAATTGAGGCCTACCTGTAATTTCTTACTACGTTTATTTGTATGTAATAATATACAGTCTTGTATTTTCATCTATCATGTTTATTTTCCGTTTGTGTGACTTAAAAATCTGTTCAATGTTGCTTGCTTCTCTCTCTTCTTTAGGATTTTTCGATTAGGTTGATTTTTTTTTTTTTTTTTTTGCATATTTTATGCCCCTTTCCAGTCAGGGAGATTACTAACGGAGTGGGGCCAGTTCCAACCACGGGCTGCACCCACATCCGTGGAGAGGGCCAGATGGTGAAGAACAGGGATCGTCGGGCCGGATCAGTTTTAGTTATATTACGCCATCATATCTTCATGGGATATTCTGTATCTGGTGGCAGCCACTTATAGAGCCCATCAGTGGTTGGCCAACACCCATGATAGGGTCAACCAGATACCTCTGACCAGGATAAAGCCAGCAATCACAACAACATTTGGCTTAAGATTTACTCGGATTCCCATTTTGGAAAAATCCTAGCTACAAAATTAATACTCAGACTGACTGGCAAATTTTTCAAGACTATATAAGACAACACTGGACTCCGTTTCAACTGGAATATATCAAAAATGACAAGGATATTGACAAGATCATAATGGACCTAAACATTATTATTCTGACAGCTTATTCCAAAGCCAGTACTAACAAAATCCACAATAAGAAACTATCTTGGTAGAACAACAAACTTGATTATGAATAGTATAAAATCAACAAACTCAAAAAAGCTTTTCGACGAGAAACAGACGCTGTGAGAAGAAAAACTAAAAGAAGCAAATACTTAAGAGTTTTCAACAATTATAAAACACTAACAATAGCAGAAACCAAGCTTGAAAAAATTACTGCTCTGAAATCTGTGGAGATAGACCTTGGTCGAATGTTTATAAAATAATCAGGAAAAAACTAAAAATTAATAGACTTCCAGACTCTGTCCTTAAAAAAGAACACCTTTTCCATAAATATTGAGGAAACACTCAAAATAATTCTGGAGGATATTATCCTGCAGGACGACAATAATTCAGACACCGAAGAGCAAAGAGAAATCTGGGAACTTATCAAGATTTCGCTGGACTCAATGATGATAGACTGTTCTCTTTTGCCGAAGTAAAAAGATCGATAGATGAAATTAATATAAGGAAAGCACCCAGAATAGATGGTATAACGGGAGTTGTGTGTAAAAAGACTTTCGAAATTATCCCAAACATTTTCGTTTTACTTTATAACACTTGCTTGAACATGGGATACTTCCCAAAAACCTTGGAAAGAGGCATCTATTAAATTGATTCTTAAGAATGGCAGTGATTCAAAACCAACCAGTAGCTACAGACCTATTAATCTGCTTTCTATTCTGGGAAAAATACTAGACAAGCTTCTGTGTTCTCACCGTTTTTCTCCTTTTGTCCTTCGGTATCGCCTGTGTGCACTTCCCAGTGCATTTCCAGTTCTACCCTGCCTGTGTTCGGGATTCTTTTTTGGAGACTAATTTTCTCAAGCTCTATAGGACTGATGGACTCAACAACCGAAGCTTCGGACTGGTCATCCAGTCACTCATTTGCCTATAACCCAGGACTAACCAGGCCATCCCGACTCAAGTTGGTGTCTCAGCACTCCAGTCACCAGCCAACTTGGCCTTGCTTTTCATCCTTGCTCCACCAATGCATCCTCACCATCTTTTCCAGCAGTGACCTAATGGTTCAGCTTTCAAGGCTGAACCATGAGGTCACTGCTGGAAATTTATTTTTTTACAAATTTTACTTTATTGTTTTTGTTTTACTCATTTTTCTCTTTTTGTTTGTTTTATTTCTGTTTACTTCCAAACTGGAAGTTTTTGTATTTGTTTTTGTTTTTAATTAATTTCCGATGCAAGATATCGGATCCCATGGATCTTGGTTGCTCTCCTCCTCTCTTTTCCCTAGTGATCTGTCATCTCCTCATGATAGGACTAAGTCTTTCCTTAACTCCTCTCTCTTTATCCTTCATTCTTCAAGTGTTAAACCAATGAGTATGCCCTCTATATCTTTATCTAACAAACATAGCTGAAGGATGAGGTTCAACAGGCCGGGACTGGACCCCTCCTGAAAAATTGGAGGTGTGGGACCCGGATCCTCCAAGATGGTAACCCACAGCTTTACCACATGGCCAACCTATCATTCCGTCAGTCCGTGGATCCCACAGTTTGTTCTGTGAGATATTCATTATCCGAACATAAAAATCTTTGCGGAAGTGTTTGTTATCTGATTTGTTCATTAACCGATTATCCACTGTATAAGTTGGAGAACACTGCATCTCTGCATGATTAGAACAATTGTCTTTCTTCTGACATTTTCTACCTACCTGTTTCAAACTTTTGCCACCTACAGATATTATAATTAACATAAAAACAAATATTCTGGTATTATATTACACTTATGAATTGTTGATACATATTACTGTAAAGTATAATAAAAATATTTATATAGAAAAATGGTGAATTATTCTATCAAAATTATTCATATTCCTCCACATTAAAAAATTCACTTGTTAAAAATTTTTCATAAAAACGGGGAAATTTTATATATGGAATTGAAGAGAGTGATCCTAAATTGTGTTCAGTCCATTTTGAAGAATTGAATTTAACAAAGTTATTAAGAAGAATAATTAGTAAGTTATATGCTGAAAAGAAAAGTTCCAGCAATTTGTAAGCTTCTTGAAAAATTGTAATCAGCAACTGAAGTGCATGATCCCAAAATGCATTCAGTCCATTTTGATCATTTTTTTTTATTTCATGAAACAAAAAAAATGATCAAAATGGAATGAACATGTTTTGGGATCATACTTTTCAATTTTTGGTACAAAATATATCTGCTCATTAAATCAGAGAAGTAGGATTGATTTGTACACTAAAAATATATGAGATTCAAACAAAATATCTTAATCCAAGAATCTTCATTACGAAATGTTTATATTCAGATCACTTGGCTCAAGAAATAGTGAATAGTGATACGATAATTCAATAAATCTGACAGATAAAACTGAGTAATTATAAATTAAAAAAATTTATTTTTATTTTATGAAAAATATAAACTAATATTCTGTGAAAAACTTTCAATACAATTAGATTAACAAATATAATGAATTTAAAAACAGAAATGCATCATGTTATTAATTTTTTTAACAATTATTTAAAAGAGGATACAAAGTTTTCTGCACAGATACTTGATTGTTAAAGAACTGAAACTGCTACTTATTTGCAATATAAACATTTCATACTTTTATAATTGTCCTCCTTCCTTTTTAAATTTGGATTAAATTTATTTAAAAAGTCTGATTCAATATTTTAAAAACTTATTTGCTAATATGATTTTCTATCTGTAAAAGAAAAATCCAATTTCAAAATATTTAGACAAAATTTAATTTTTTTATATATAAAAAATTTTTAGATATGTACATATAAAAAATTTCTAATTTTTTACATTTATAAATAAGTGAAATTTTTCACCATTCAATAATTTTTTTTAAACAATTATTAAAATTTTATTATACAAGTATCTCTTATTCATAAACCTTTACAAATTTTTAATGTAATGTACCAATCTAGCTTTTTTGTTTTATATTGGAAAATAACTGACAATGAAATCATTCATTAATTCATTAACTACTATAGTTTAAAACAACAGTTATATCTTGTTATATATCTGTATGCCGGAGGTAAAGGACACTGTCTATTTTTTCAATATTGGAATAATGTTATTAGTTTGATGTACTTTCATTACACTACACATGGCCATATTCACCATCTCGAATTAAATGACGAGTTGGTCAACTCAAGGTATATTCTAACTTCAGGTCAGATGTGAAGTTAACCTTCACTGGTATTCAGGAAGAATATTAACCCTCAGGTAACCCAACCCTTCAGTTAGCCTTTCCAAATACTACTGTTTACAAGATTAAATAACAATTTCTTTGAGACAAGCAAATATGATTGGGTTTCATAAATCACATGATGTACAGCTCCAGCCTAAATGTTTGTCACTTTCAACTAGGTGCTGGAAACCGGAAATCATGATCAGCTACAGTTTCCAATCCACATACCATGCTGCCTACATTGAGTGCGTTAGACATGTCCCACACGCATTCAATGTAGGGGAGTGGGTTACGCAAAGCATGGGAGGTAAATTGGCAAGACTGATCGCTCTAAAGTATTATCACTCGCAGCTTTACTTTTTTATGATAAGGTAACAGATGGTTTGAAACCAAACGTAATTATCAAGAAAGTAATATTTGAAAACAGTTTAAATAGAAGTATATCATTACAAATGTTTTAGTTATTTTGTATAAAAAAGAAATATGATAATTTATAACTGTAATAATTGGAAAGATGATCATTTCTCGCGAAATTCAAACACACACACAATTATGTCCCTGCTACTTAAGTGTCAGTTTGACAAACATTCATAATTTTTCCTTTCGAATAAGGGAGTCTCCAATATTGTTGTCTAGCGTTCAATACGTTGGAGGATTTCAAAGATTAAAAAATCTGATTATTATTAATCAATAATATTTATATCATTCAATCAATAATCATTTTAAACATTTTATTATGTCGAAATTTTACCCGTATTGACCATTACAAAACTTGATATTTGTGTTTTTAATTAATTACAACGGTTTGCTAGTGCCACCCGGAGCATTTGAATAGTTAACAGGTCGCCCGATTCATATCTGTATTGGTTAAGTGGGCCGAACCCGTCCCTAGCTATTGCTAAGTGTCTCTTCTATACGTCCTACAATTTCCAATGGATTCGTAAAGACAGATCCGCAAAAAATGTAGGATGAAATATACTGATGCTAAGCAGCCCGCAATGCTGCCTTCTGGCTGCTTAACGAACTCGTGCAGGAAATCCCAATAAAGACAGGTTATTAAATTGTTGATGAAGTTCTTGAAGCAAACATGTAAAATAAACTTATATTGAGTGAGTATGCGGTATATATGGATGACATCCCTCCTTGCATAGTCCCTGACGAGAGAGGGACGCGTTGCGTGCGTAATATCTTTTAGTGTTTTCTGGGATACAACAGGAAGAAACTGAACGATGGCATTTCATTCCACTTATAACGTTCAACGCGACGATTATGAATATATTCCTACGTATGTTCACAATGTTTCGTTGTATATAAACGGATTTCGAATTTGCTATATTCGCTTATCGTTGCAGACAGTTGAATATAATATCCCCACCCAAATACAACTATCGAATTATATATGTAAATCTCAAACGATTAGTTTGTAATGTGTAATTTTAACAATGTATAAATAATAACATAGAAACAAGTTGGCAATAAATGCTTTTTCAATATAAATTTATACATCGATCCACCATAGAGAAAAACTCTGGGTCTGCCTGTTGATTTAAATGGCGACAATGTGCCTCTTTCTGCTGGACATTTGCATATCCTAATAACTGTTCTCCTACTGATGTCCAACATTTCAGCAATTTCATTCACCGAAACACCATTTTCTCTATGATGGATTACCAAATCTCTAATTTCTTTCGTGATGGCACGAGGTATTGTCTTCAGTATCGAGATGCAGAGATGAGGATGACGTTTCACTATGTCATTCTCATCCCTGCATCTCGAATAGTATTTCAGGAAAAATTATCACTTCCACCTATCGCACAGTTTTTTATTATCTATTACGAAAGCCATAATATTAGTCCACCATTCGTTTTCTATGAAAACTTTAATATTCATTTTAAACACGTCACAGTTCTCTCATCGCTATCAGAACCCTACCCCTCGTTGCTAGCGAACTACATAATGGACGATCCCTCCGCCAGCACATTAGTGCCTACGTTACCGAGGAAACTAATGCATGCTGAAGCCGAGTATTGTAAGGAAGCCGAACGTATCCGGTGAGGTGACAAACATTTTGGCCGGAGCTGTACATAAAAAAATTGGAGGGAGAAATAAATCAGTGATGAAATTTTATAAATTTCAAGAGAGATATGTTATTGCAGTTAACGGAAAAATATATTGTTATTGAAAATAAAATAATAATGCAATAAAAATAAAAGAAAAACAAGAAACTTGGAAAGCAATTGAGAAAGAATTCAATGGAATATCAAGAGTAACCAAACAATGAAGCAACTTTGGGATTGCTATAAAATTAATAAGAAAGCAATCAGAGAACGAGCTCAAAATAAAATTGAGCTTTTAAAACTGGTAATGGATCAAATTTCAACAAAGACATTGATTCAGTTGGGGAAGATTGCTATCAATGGAGGCATCAACACAGCCACTTGAAACTGCATGTGATAGCAATTCACAATATATAACAGGTAAATATTTTATATTAGCACCTTCAATTGGCAATAATTATTCATTATATGATATATTTCAAAATATTTAGGCTAATCTTTATTTATTTAACATTGGCTTCTAATACAGTGGTGCCTCATAATTCGACACTAATCTGTCGCTGAAGATGTTAATATTCTAATATATATATACAGTGGTGCCTCGCAATTCATCACTAATCCGTCGCCGAACTCGCAATTCGACACTAATCCGTCGCCGAAGTAATGGCGAATTGAGAAATTGTCGACTTGCGGGACAATATTTCCCATATAAGACTATGGAAAATAGATTAATTCATTGTTGGACTCCTCTTGCAATTCGACACTAACCGTCGCCGAAGTAATGTCGAATTGAGAAACTGTCGAATTGCGGGACACTATTTCCCATATAAGACTATGTAAAATAGATTAATTCATTATCGGTCCTCATCTCACTCCCCTACCATGTGAGATGAGAGATATAATAAAGTAAATAATATAGAGTTTACTATTGTATAACACACTGAATTACAAAATACACTATTTTATACATAACACACAATTTATTAGCCCTTGGATGTTGGAATGAAGTCTTCCATAGACACCCTAGCACTCATAATCTTCTCTTTCTGTTGCAAAACTTTGCCACAGTTATTCTAGGAACGCCAAACTCTAGTTACATTTTAACTGTTCTACCTACCTGATCTTTATCTACTTTATCAAGTAAATTATTCCTCTGGTCAGTTCTCTTTGAACCCATCCTTACATTTCACTCATTAATAATAATAATAATAATAATAATAATAATCCTCCTGAATCCTGCTAAGCTGCCTCAAAGTGGCGGAGGGGTGTATGTGGGTGGAATAGGCGATGCAAGTCAGAAATCATTTTCTAGTAGGGTCACCCTGGGCACAACAACAGTGACACAAACCTAATAATAACTCACTGACACACTCCAGGAAACATTAACCAAATTCACAGGTACAGATCCCATGCAATGTCCACACACAGGCTATTCCACTATGCTCAACTAAATGCTAGCAGGTATCGCCACCTTGGTGGTGTTTTTCCAATTTGTAATGAAACAAAGTAGAAAACGAAAGCACACCGGCTCGGACATTGCCCGGGTTAACAAGGTCCGCGTCTGTGAGTTAGGCAGAGGCTCACATTCGGAAAGTTTACTACAGTCACCCTTGGCCACTGGTGGTGAAAGCAGCACCAACCCAAGTCAGGCTACTGCAATACAAATACTCATAGTAGGGAACGGGTCACCACATCAGAGCCCAACCAGCCAAAGTGTTTCCCAGGAAACTCAACCAGAGACCACCAAGGCTGGAAAACCACGCCAACGCATGAAATGGACAATTGACATGAATGAATTCATCATGCGTACATACTACACAATTACAAAATTAGAAACTAACATTACAGGATACAGAAGGGAACTCTATGACAAATTCACAAGCAGATACCCAAACATCACAGTTACAGAACAACGCATAGCAGATCAAAGAAGAACCATCATCCACAGAAACCTCATACCACACAGTACATTACAAAGAATTAAAACTCAGGTAGCACAACAAATATCACAACACGAAACTGATTCACACACACAAATATAACACGATGTGGAACAGACACCAGAAATAACATACATCAATGACAATACACAGCCCATCAACAACACTGACACTGACCTAATAAATAAACTCACTGACACACTCCAGGAAACATTAACCAAATTCACAGGTACAGATCCCATGCAATGTCCACACATAGGCTATTCCACTACGCTCAACTAAATGCTAGCAGGTATCGCCACATTGGTGGTGTTTTTCCAATTTGTAATGAAACAAAGTAGAAAACGAAAGCACACCGGCTCGGACGGTCCGCGTCTGTGAGTTAGGCAGAGGCTCACATTCGGAAAGTTTACTGTAGTCTCCCTAAAACGAAAGCACACCGGCTCGGACGTCACCCAGGTTAACAAGGTCCGCGTCTGTGAGTTAGGCAGAGGCTCACATTCGGAAAGTTTACTACAGTCACCCTTGGCTACTGGTGGTAAAAGCAGTACCAACCCAAGCCTGCTACTGCAATACAAAAATACCTCATAGTAGGGAACGGGTCACCACATCAGAGCCCAACCAGCCAAAGTATTTACCAGGAAACTCAACCAGGACCGACCAAGGCTGGAAAACCACGCCAACGCATGAAATGGACAATTGACATGAATGAATTCATCATGCGTACATACTACACAATTACAAAATTAGAAACTAACATTACAGGATACAGAAGGGAACTCTATGACAAATTCACAAGCAGATACCCAAACATCACAGTTACAGAACAACGCATAGCAGATCAAAGAAGAACCATCATCCACAGAAACCTCATACCACACAGTACATTACAAAGCATTAAAACTCAGGTAGCACAACAAATATCACAACACGAAACTGATTCACACACACAAATAGAACACGATGTGGAACAGACACCAGAAATAACATACATCAATGACAATACACAGCCCATCAACAACACTGACACTGACCTAATAAATAAACTCACTGACACACTCCAGGAAACATTAACCAAATTCACAGGTAAAGATCCCATGCAATGTCCACGCATTCCTAAACTTCACAACTCACAACAGTTGAACAATACACTAAATTGTATGAACACACACATTCTACCTAAACTTATTAATGCTGAAACAACACTCATGGAATTACACACACTTATTTATGCTGCTGCTGTCACTGTCACTACACACCTAGGTCATAAAACACTACCAAATAAGATAGACACAAACACAAAACATCACTTAAAACCTGCCTGGCAAAAACGACTCGAAAAACAAATAAATGAAATCAGAACAGAACTTGGTAGGCTCACCCAATACACAAAAAACAACACATCCCCTAAACTCATGAAATCTATTAGAAAGATTTTCAGAAAACTTAAAACACACACACGCCATGAAAACCACAACACACACATTAAAGAATACATGGACACACTAAAACAGAAACTTGCTGCAAAATCACAACGCCTCAAACGATACAAAACCAGCTTAGCACGTAAACTAGATAACACACTATTCACAAACAATGAAAAGACATTCTACAGAAACATAAACACTAAAGACCCTAAACAAACACAAAACTCTGAAATACCTACACAACAATCACTCACTAGCTTCTGGTCTGCCCTGTGGGCAGTGCCAGTTACACACAACCAGAGAGCCAGCTGGATCACAGAAGAGGAGACACGCACATTAGACGTGCCAGAAATGCCCTATACCACCATTACTACTGAAGAACTCACAAACACAATTAGATACACTCACAACTGGAAAGCTCCTGGTGTAGATGGCATCCAGAATTTCTGGTACAAACATTTTACCTGTTTTCATGACTTACTGGCCAAACATCTCACAAATCTCATACACGAACCAAAAGACACACCTTCCTTTCTTACACACGGCATAACTTTCATGAAACCCAAGAGCACAAACACCGGAAACCCATCACAATACAGACCAATCACTTGTTTACCAACACTATACAAAATTTTAACCTCATGTATCACCAACAAAATATACGCACACGTTGAAGAAAACAATATTCTCACAGAACAACAGAAAGGCTGCCGTAGAAGTCACATGGGGTGCAAAGAGCAGCTGATCATCGACACAACAATATTCAAACAAGTACACAGACAACACAGACACTTACACGCAGCATACATAGATTACAAAAAGGCATTTGACAGCATACCACATTCATGGCTCATACAAATACTACAAATATACAAAATCAATACCAAATATATCACATTTCTACAAAACTTAATGCAACACTGGAGAACAACACTGCACATCACCATAAATAACAATCACGTAGCCACAGAACCCATACACATTAGACGTGGTATTTTCCAGGGCGATTCCCTCAGCCCACTTTGGTTCTGCCTCTCCCTAAATCCACTCTCCAACAAACTGAACACATCGAACTGTGGCTACGACATTTACAAAATCAAACAACACATTACATACACTCATCTCTTTTACATGGACGACATTAAACTGTACGCCTCAACACAAACACAATTACAACAGCTGTTACAAATTACGCACACATTTTCAAAAGACATACACATGGAGTTTGGCCTAGACAAATGCAAAACACTCCACATAGAAAAGGGAGTCCTAAAGAAAGGAGGCTTCACTCTTGAACATGGAGACACTATTAAATCCATGGAAGAGGGTGAATTGTACAAGTATTTGGGATTCCAGCAAGCCAGACTCACAGAACAGAAGAAAACTAAACAAACATTATCATAACTATACACCATCAGATTAAATAACATTCTCAAAACACATCTGAATGGAAAAAACACAGTGAAAGCCATCAACACATTTGCCATACCTATACTAACTTACTCCTTTGGAGTGATACAGTGGACACGGACAGAACTTGAATCACTCCAAAGAAAAACACGAACAACACTTACAAAATACCAGTACCATCACCCGAAATCTGCCATAGAACGAACTACTCTCCCACGCAAGGAAGGAGGACGTGGCCTTATTGACATCCCACATTTACACGACAGACAGATCTATAATCTGAGAGAGTTCTTCCATAAAAAACAACATACATCACAACTACACAAAGCTATTGTCTTGGCAGATAGAAACATGACACCACTAAATCTTCAGAACAACACTCCATGCCAAATAGACAACACTGCACACATACAAGAAAAGAAAACATCCTGGTGTAAAAAGGAACTCCATGGCAGACATCCACATGACTTACAGAAACACTTCATTGACGCCAAAGCGTCAAACAGCTGGTTAGTCAGGGGGGATCTATTTACTGAAACAGAAGGGTTTATAATAGCTATACAAGACCAGGTAATAAACACGAAAAACTACAGAAAATACATACTGAAAGACAGCACATTAACAAATGACACATGTAGGAAATGCCACATAGCACCCGAAACGATTCAACACATTACGTCGGGTTGCAAGCTACTTGCACAAACAGATTACCTGCACAGACACAACCAAGTAGCAAACATAATACACCAAAAGCTTGCAACCAAACACAAATTAATGAACACACTCACACCATACTACAATTACATACCAGACACAATCCTAGAAAACTCAACACACAAGATGTATTACGACAGAACAATCCTAACAGACAAAACCATACACCACAACAGACCAGACATCACTCTCATAGACAAGCAAAACAAAGTTACCTACATTATAGACATCTCAATACCTGACACACACAACATCCAGGATGCATTCACCCAGAAAATTAGCAAATACACAGAACTCTCTCAAGAAATTAAGCGTCTCTGGGGAATGCAAAAGGTAGTTATAGTACCCATCATTCTCTCCTCCACAGGAGTAATCCCTCAAACATTACATAAAAGCCTCAAAACACTAGATCTACATCCAAAGACATACATAACACTACAAAAAGCATCTCTACTCAATACATGCAACATAGTAAGAAAGTTTCTCAACACTGACACAGACAGTTAACTCACAATTAAACATCACAAGTAGCTATGTCTTGACTCGTGTCCGACATAGCACTTTGACCCGGAAATATTCCGTGCCCACATTGATGATAATAATAATGATATTATTTGACATAGCACTTTGACCCGGAAATATTCCGTGCCCACATTGATGATAATAATAATAATAATGATATTATTATTATTAATAATAATAATTACAAAATTTTTACTTTCTGAAAAATGTAGAATAGAAAATTAACACAAACAACACAGGCAAACACCAAAGTAGCCCAAAAAGAACTGACAAATAGCAAATGACATCACACAATTCCATGCATGCACATGCACCAACCCGCAAAACTCAAATGTTGAATTGCGAGACCAACGAATTGTGGGATGTCGAATTGTGAGGCAACGCAATTCGATACTCAATAAAAATCCAGATTTTATTTCGATTTCAGAAGTATCTAGTCCAAAGGAGTCATTGCAAAATTTCTCAAACTTTGAGCTGATAACTTACAGCCAATTTTGTCGAACAATTTTCTTACAGTGTCCTTTTGTAATGACAAAGTTGTAATTGTCAAAATTTTACATATTATTTCTTCTTTTAATCCAATTTCGTTTAATTCAATTATTAAAATTCTGTAAAAATTCTAAATTTTCTAGATTTTCTATCATTTCTTCATCACCGCTCATACTAGTAACTTCTTAACAAAAGTTGCTCAATCAACACATGCACTAACCTCAAGGTTAATTTCTAACCTGTCGTGTTCTGAAGGTAAGAGTTAACTCAGTTTTCCTGGGTTACTTGAGATTGTGAATACCAAATTTACTCGAACCCAGATTGTAACTCTAACCCTAACTTGAGATGGTGAATACGGCGACAGAGGTATAGAATACTAACCTGTCGTGTTCTGAAGGTAAGAGTTAACTCAGTTTTCCTGGGTTACTTGAGATTGTGAATACCAAATTTACTCGAACCCAGATTGTAACTCTAACCCTAACTTGAGATGGTGAATACGGCGACAGAGGTATAGGATACTAAACCCTATTTCAATAAATAACAGAAATATTCAAAGATAAACGACACTATGTCCACAAAAAATTTTTTTAATATATTTTAAATTTAAAAAGTAATAAACCTTAAAATCTACAGTATTATAATTTAAAAGTCAATAGTCCAAAGAATAAATGTACAAAGGTTTATTGAAAAATATTCATTAGCAAGAAAACTGGAAATAAACAAAAAATCTTTAAACTGCTCTCCTGTAAAATTTCATTTTTGTGACATGGTGCCCTTTACCTCCGGCATAGTTATATAACAAAATATAATTGTTGCTTTATCAAATGATACCTATTATTGTTTAATTATATTTACATCTCTTCATTGTATCAGATATATTTATTCATTAAATTTACTATATACTATTGATCTAATATTTTAAAAATAAAAGTACCATATTCCAATGTACAATGACTATCTGCCATTATCTTTCAGAAACTTTAGCAATTAAAAAATTTAAAAATATAAAATAATTAAAAATTACATAGGTATATGATATTCATATAAATGAAAAATTATCCTAGGACTATAAATTTGCATTAGAATGACTATGTTAACTGCTAAAAATAAAAATTAATTTTTAAGTGAATTATTTTGTATCAGGTTTTAATAAAATCATTATTATAAAAGCTATGATTAATTTATTTTACATATATAAAATTTTTCCATTTTTTGAAATTCTATCAAAAATTTTTTTAATAACTAATCAAAATTTTCATAATTTTTATTTAAAAAATAAAGACAGATAACTTGTTTATTGTTGCATTATTCTTAAATTTGAAAATTTCACTACTTTTAATAATTAGGAAATTCAAGATATAAGAACCAATTAATACAAGTTATGTGACTTCAGCATTTTTTTGGGGGGAAAGTGATTATTAAAATATCATGTTTTTTCCCTATCATAAAATTATTATTATTAATATAACTGATTATTAAAAACAATCAACTATGCTGTAAGTATTAATATCAAAATTGTATTATGTATATATAAAATTATATACACAAACACTGTAGGTTTTAATTTTATTATTATTATTATTATTATTAAAATCAAATAAATTTGGGTTTGCATTAGTTCTTTAGAATATAAATACTGCCTAAATTTGGGAATATTTATTTTGTTAGTTTTAATTTTTGAAATATTTTTAATATATACTGGTATATTTCTGGGATTTAAAAACCAGTGAAATTTTTATATTGAAATTTAGTAGTGGGAAATTTTGTTTTATGAACTTTCAACTTTTGGAAAAAAAAAAAAAAAAAAAAAAATAAATAAATTTAATTTTTTTTTTTATTTTTTAAAATATAAATTTTGGAAAAAAAAAAAAAAAAAAGCATTACTTTCATAAAAACAACAGATTCCTGTAATTTTTAAATAAAAATAAATTATAAAATGATTTTGTATTTAATTCACAAGTTTTTTAAATACTATGATTTTTAATACTTACTTCCCAACTGGACCATTTGCATGCTAAATGAATGCATACACATGCAACAACAGTTGGTTTGTACTGTAGAGACATTGTAGTAAGATGCAAACTAGAAATATATAAAATAATTACTTTAGACAAAATTTAAAAAACTGGTATCAATTTAATTTTATTTCCATTTATTTGAAAATTAACGAAATAAATACACAAGTGACCATTTAGCTTATGTTCTTTCAATTATTTTTTGGGACATTAAAAAATCTCTCATATATTTTTATTTTTGAAGCAAAATCATCAATTATAATCATAGACAACAATAATAATACTCAAGGCACTATCATATTTGTGTTATATCACTGTTTGTAGAAAAAAATGACAAGAATAAATTTTGTTTCTCTTACTTAGCAAAATGTTTACTAAAGTATTCTTATTGAAATGTTCAATTTTAATTTTTTGATTATATTCATGTTTTCATAATTCCTAAACAAAATATAATAATTATAATGAGAAAGCTCCATGTACATATGCATGAATGCAATTATTCAAAATATTGAAACAACAGAATAATTGAAATGTGCAATATTTTAAATTCTATCATATCAATGTAAGCCACTAATAGTATGAATATTTTTATACCAAAAACAAACATTAGTTAGTGGTGGAAATTATACAAATTAGTGTGATTCAACAAAGCTTCAAAATAAAAGATTTTGATAAAATTTCAAAGCTCAAAAAAAGGTAAATAAAAAATATATATATGTGGGGTCGTATCCCTAAGGGGATGGATCATTTTCGAAAGTGTGGAGTATATGTGGGTCGGAAAATGATCATTTTTGAAAGCGTGGAGTATATGTGGGGTCGGAAAATCCCCCCCTTTTTCCTTTTGTCGTGAATTCGAGTCAATATCAAATAACGCTATTGATATAAATTCTAATGACGCAGTTTGATTCTAAAACAGGATATATTAAATTACTTGATTATTTTACTAGACAATAAATCTTGGAAGGTTTATACAAGAATCAATTCAAAGTCTAAACGGATGACACCTGAGATATCTGATGATGGTGTAAGAGACAATAACAGCCAGCCCGGGAGAGAAAGGTGAGAAGAAGGCAGCGCTATATAAGAGCAAGGCTGGACAAAGGTCCTGGCTTTTTT